>SNQJ01S0063726.1:8797-27142 GCA_010110895.2 Picea sitchensis | reverse complement strand
TCAGTAGCTGTCTTTACCTTGTAGATCCATCTCAAACCTACCACAGATTTGTCAATCGGTCTTGGGACAATTTCCCATGCATTGTTTTTGACAATGGAGTCATACTCCTCCACCATTGCATCTACCCATGTGGGATCCTGCACTACCTCTTGAAAGGAAGATGGTTCAGTCACAATAAATTTTCTCATGAGAGCCATGTATCCATTAAATCGATCAGGAGATTGTCTCTGTCTGTGCTGTGAAGTAGGGGATCCTACATTCTATGCAGCATCTAGTCTCAATCTATCAGCTTCTATGGTGCACTTTCTACCATTTATGATGGATGTCTCTGCTTGAGTGGCTTCCTCCACTCCATGAACCTCCTCATGTGGTTGATCCACATCTTGAGACTCGTCTTTGGGAACCAGCATCTCCTCTTCTACATGCAAGTCTAGCTCCCTCTCAAGCGACAACTGCATGGCTTTCCCCTCATCAAATTTTATATCCCGTCGCATAACAATCATCTTCCTGTTAGGAAAATACACACGATAATTATGGGGTGTCTATGTGTACCCCACAAAAATCCCAACTTCAGTAGTCGGTTCCAGCTTCTTCCTAGCATCCTTAGTCACATGCACATAAACAGATGAGCCAGAAATCTTAAAATGCGAAACATAAGGTTTCTTACCAGTGAAAGATTCTTTAGGTGCACTCATGCCAAGTACTCTATGAGGACAACGGTTTTGCACATAAACCGTAGTATTGCATGCTTTCACCCACAAATGCATTGGTAGGCCCTGATCATGCAACATCACTCATGTTGCACCCACGATCATTTTGTTCTTCCTCTCCACTACCCCATTTTGTTGTGGGTTATGAGGCGCTATGAATTCTCTTCGAATTCCTTCTTTGCTGTAGTCTTTGAATTTGTTAGAGAGGTATTCTCCACCATTATCGCTCCTTATAGATTTCACTTGCTTCCCCGATTCTTTCTCCACCAATGCTTTAAACTCACAGAACTTTGAGAATGTTTGATCCTTCTTTTGCATGAAGAAAATCCTACATTTACAAGAAAAGTCATCAACAAAAATAACATAACACCTATGTTTTGTTGTTGAAGCAACTAAGAATGGTCCACGCACATCTATGTGAATTCTCTCCAAGATCATTGAAGCACGGTTCTCCTTTTCATGAAAGGTGGACTTTACATACTTCCCCATGGTGCAACCCTTGCACTTATCTAACTGAGCAAGTGTTCCCATTGGAAGTCCAGTAGATATTTGTTGCATGATCTTCAAGGCTCCATGATGAATATGGCCCAATCGCCTATGCCATAATTCTCCCTCATCCTGGCTCACCACTTTTTCTGCCTTTCCCATCATGACAGCACAGCCATCTACCTCCATCATGTAGAGATTCTTAACTCGAATCCCTATCTTCTTGACTTGACCCATTGCTTTATGCCACAAGAAATATTTTCCACCATTGAAAACAACGTCATAGCCTCTGTCTTCCAACATTACGACTGAGACCAAGTTTTTCTTTAGACCTGGAACATGCATAACATTTTTCAATTGAAATGGTTTACCTAACTCCCTATGAAAGGTAATGGTACCAATTCCAATCGCACTGTATCGTCCATCGTCGCCCATCTCAATATGCATTATGAGATCTTTCTCCTCCAAGTCACTGAAAGACTCTCTATCTCTCGTCATGTGGAAGGAAGTGCCACTATAAAAATACCACACCGATCCCAATGCACTTGATTCCATGCATGCGATCAAAGAGAATTCAATTTCAAATTGCGAGGCAAGGGCCTCACCAGTTGCAGCTCCAGCAAACTTCTTGTTCTTCCTCTTCTGAAGACAATTAGTAGTGAGATGCCCATGTTCGTGACAGTGAAAGCACTTCACTTTTGACAAATCCAGCTTCTTGACTTTAGGCTTTGATTTTGAATGGAATTTCTTCCCCTTCCCTTTCCTTTCCTTGGTAGCCAAAGCACAATCCTCTTCATCATCACACTTTGATGAAGACCATCTCTGGTGTTCTTCCTGAACTCCTCTTTCACTAGATCCGACCATAGTCGTTCCCAATCTGGCAATTTTTCCCTTCCTTTGACAGAGTCTTGATAACTATGCCAACTCTTGGGAAGCCCTAGGAGCGCCAAGCTCACTAAATCATCATCGGAGACTGTTATTCCCACACTCCCCAGCTCATCCCGACATTGGACAAACTTCGTGAGATATTTTGTAATGGAGTCGCCCTTCTCCATCTTGATATTCCTGAGTTTATCTTTGAGGGCCAATTTCCTATGGTCATTGTTGTTTTGGAACATATCCGTCAAAACCTTCCACATTGCATGTGGTGTGGATTTCCCATGGAGACTTGAGACAATGTGGTCTCGTACTCCCTTCAACAGAATCCTCCTTTCCTTTGCCACTTTCTTTTGCCATGCATCAAGATTTGCAGTGTCTGTAGCAGTTGGCTTAGGAACATCTTTGTCAATGAATTCCTTCAAGCCATTGTCTTCGAGTACTGCCTCCATCCTGTCCTTCCAAGCAATGTAGTTCGAGCTACCCTTGAGTGCATACACCAACCTCAAGCCATTGAAATCCATGGTGCACTTGAATCAATTGTAGCACCAAGAAAAGTCTTTCTGCAAATTCGAATTCTATCCAATTACCAACTCAGCTTCTGCAATCCCTCTTGCTTGTTCAAGTCTCACACTGAACCCCCACGACCACTTCTTACCCAACCTGCAGACCTTACAAGTGTTTCCTCACCTCCCGAGTTACTTGACTGCGAGATTTCTGCACTGTAATGCACAATGGACTGTGGAAATCTTCAGGGATTTACGCACTGTAACACACAGTAGACTGCGGAAATGAACAGTACTTTTTATGCACGAAACAGTGAGTAGTATGCCGTCGCACCCTGCTAGAGGAGGAACCTGCAGAAATTTTGAAATTTACACACCTCACTTCCATGGCTCTGATACCATGTAGAAATTTCAATACCAATTAAGTATTTCCCAGATTCTCCTGATCTAACAATTATTTGTCGCTTGTTAAATACAGAATCATTTCTACTAATATTCTTGCGGAATTTAAACCACGATCGCCAATGCAATATCAAGAAAAAGAATCAATCAAAACATAACACAAATGTTTTATTGGGAAATCATAAATCTAAAAACCCCACTATCATATATTATGTATATCATGGATCATGAAATGATCTCATACAAAACTTTAATCCAAGAGCTCTCAGTACAATACAAACATCTCACACTGTCATACAAAAATCAGCAAATACATGTGCCAATTCTCTACCTCCAGACAGCTTGCCTCCTCTGCACAAATCCCTGTAAAAAATGAATCCTCTACACTAGGTTGCACATTGCTCATGGGCATATCCACTATGTGTGTGATTGCATGAGTGCACTTCACTCGAATCACAACTGATAGCCAACCTGTCCCTCTCACTTGTTATCTCAACTGGGTCTCCACTGGATCTGACATGCATGTAGTTAATAGTGGTAAATCCTCAGTTGCATGTGAGGTCATTGATTGTGAATTAATTAATAAGTAATTCACTTAACTCTCACTAGTGCAAGTTTAGTTACAACTAGTACAACTGAGCTTAACTCACTTAACTGAGTTAAACTACTTTACAACTCACATAACTACACTTATAAATTTGTTACAACTTTAAGTCACCTCCATGTCCCATCAGTCAACCTTTAAACTCGAATTTTCTATAATTAACTGATTTTCCATTTCAGTTAATTATTTTAAGTAATTATGAGATAATAGATTAATATTTATTGTCCAATTTATTTAAGGGAAAAATAAATTAGACACACATTTCTTGTTGACTTTTCAACAAGGGGATGTTGAAAATAAAACAAATAAAGACATAATAGGGGCCCCACCTATTTATTATTATTATTATTATTATTATTATTATTATTATTATTATTATTATTATTATTATTATTATTATTTACCCTTATCATAAATAAAGTTGTCCTATCTTAACTAAAGTTATTTAACTTTAGTAAAAAAAGGTAGTTGAACCACTTGAACTACTTTTTGAAGAATAAAAGGAAAAGAACAAGGACAAATAAGGATATGAGAAAATAGAGAGAGATACTTCTAATAAGGTTTGCTCTTGCTTCAAGTGAGATTTCATATTCATTCTTTCATTTCTGATATTCATGAGAGCTAAGTCCTCTTGTTGATAGTGGGGTTACTCTAAAGGTGGAAAAAAGAAAGGACTGGGAAGCGTAGAATTTTGACACACTTCATAAGGTCATTCACTTATCTTAATAGTCTATTTAGTTTGATTACAATTTCAAAATTCATTTTTAGTGTTGATTAAGGTTATTTTGTAGAGTCAATACTATGATGTGATTGTAGTTGGATTGATCCAGTTTATTTCAATCTTGTTCTTTTTCTTTCAGACACCAGTTGTCTTTGCGTGATTCAAAATTACATCCTAAACTTCTAAGTCTGATTCAGTTCCTAACCCTCGCATGGGTTTGTAAAGAGGAACTTGGTTGTAACTCATAAAATATATCAATAAAATCAATGGTTGATTTCTTCTCAATTCTAAACTTGTTGTGTACTGGTTTTCAGATGTATGAGTTCTTATATTTATTCATTCAAATTCTTAAAAACTTTATTCATTCATTCTATTTTTTAAGTTTTATTTTTCTACGAGGCTTACAAATTTGATAATAGCATCAGGCCCAAGGACTTATTTCTTGAGGGTTGATTGATATTTTTGAATGTGTTATAAGCACAGGGTAACATTCTCATCTATCTCATCTAACCTAATGAGATTCAAAAATGCTTGGTGAGGATGTAGCCATTCCTCGCCTTAAGAGATCCCAGTTCATACTATTTTGTTGAAGATTAATAAAGAAGGAAAAATCATACTAGAACCAAAAAAAATCCTTGAAACAAGGATCAAGCCACTGCGAAATCAATAAATTTCTAAGTACCCCATCAAGTGTAAGAACGTACTAGTAGAAGAGGCAACATGGGAATATGATTTCTTCATGCAGAAGCATCCACATTTAATAAGTGTTGAGGACAACATTGTTTAAAGGGGAGGGGTGTGTTAAACCATGGATATTGAGATAATACATTTGTATTGTTATATTTGTGTTTTCCTTACTTTTCAGCTAGACCCTTTAACTGTAATGGTAATCTTTGTCTCCTATATATAACAAGGAGACCTAACCTTAGAAAGAATCTCATATTGTACATTTGTTATATTGTAAAAGGAAGTTTCCCCCTCGAAGAGCTTTATCATTCATTCTTCTATCTACTTCTCTAGGCATGGGGTTACTTCTCTTTCTATTTTTACGTTATTTGGGTGGTTATTTCCTAACAAAACTTAGTACAATTGCATTTGTACTATGTGTTTAGATTTTAGCTACAGTCTATTGAGGAAAAGATATGAATTTATCTTACTTAAGCATTTTTTAATATTTCTTGGTTAAGGAAAGATAGTCAGGAATATTACCCTATGTTTATATCCTCAAAATGTGTTTCCCAATCCACAAGTATTAATTACAAGGGCTTAGGATGATTTTTTTAAATAAAATATTGTTGCAAAATATAACATTTTTATATAATTTTCTGAATATAACAGTTTGCAAAAGTAAATGTGGGGATCAAAAGTAAAAGTATCCTTCTCTTAAAAAAAATATCTGTGGGGGGCATGTACCAAGGTCAAACTTAGAAATCCCCGATGAAAACCATACAAAAGGTCTCTAACAAGAAGTAAAAACTGAACTTTAAAATCTGGATCATCTTGCCATAGACTGTTGCCCACTTGACTCTGCACAATATCCTTTATCAATCATGAAACTCAATTCATAAACATACAATTCTACACAAACTATCAAAAATAGATCAACACCTCTGAAACAAGCATCTAAATGAGTGGTTCAGCTTTGAACCTTGTTGTCTACAATAGGACCCTGCTGTCAAAAAGAGAATTAAGCCTTTAACAAATTGAAGAGTGAATGAAAACCGAACTATCTCAATAAAACTCAAGAGCAAACCTTAGTATGCCTTCTCCTTCTATTCTCCTCTTGTTCTTCCTTCTCATTTGGCTTTTATGCATTCCAAATTAGTTGAAGTAGTTCATCTACCTCATTTAGTTAAGTTAACTAAAACTTAACTAACTTTAGTTTAGGGGAAGTAATAATAATCATAATAATTAAGGGTCTTTTATTAAATAATAACTAAGTAGGTGGGACCCCTTGTGACTCCCTTTTATTTCTTAACAAAAATAAACATAATTAGACAACCAATCAAACACATGCCTCCTTGTGGCTCCCAAAATTATTTCCAAAATTTGAAATTTGAATATCTGAAATATTTCCAATTATATTCAAAACATGTAAATATCCACAAAATCCCAAAAACTAGTTTGTTATCCAAAACGTTTTGCAGTCCACTGTACTCAATAAATCAATTATAAAAACATAATCAAAATCCATAATTTCCACTTTGAGAGGAAATTCTTCCTTTGTCATTGTTGTCCCCTTTAGAATTCCCAGAAATAGCCTTAGGTTGGGTGGAACCTTGAGGCTTGATCTCACTAATGACATGGGAGCAGTCATCCCTCAAGTGCATATGAGAAGACACTGACTTGGTTGTGTCACTTGAAGGAAAGGAGGGAGCAGCAGCAGCTTTACCTTTATCATGCACATGGTGAGCATCGGTTTTGAGTCTTTTGCTTGCATGGGAGGATTGTACAGGTGAGTGTGCAGGGGGAATTTGAAAATTTGTCTTAACATGTGGAGGAGGAGGAGGAGGAGGTAATGAAAATTTTGGCCAGCCACGATGGTGGGAGATTGTTGGGTGAATAATCTCTTGCCATCCATCATTCTTGGGAACTTCAGGTTCAAAAGATACATGGGTAGGCACAGGGATACCAGGAACATTTTGAGGCTGGAAGGGAGGCCTATTTGGTCTAGGTTGGACTATCCCTTGCCCAATCCAGTTGAAAAATCCATCTTGAAAGAGTTGGTTTAACTCTTGAGGATCGGCGTCGAAATGTATTGAGAATCTAGGCCTTCTAGGCCCTCTGTTCTAGTTTCCTCTGCCCCTATTGTTTCGGACGTGACTTCCTATGCTGAAGAAGCTCATCCTATATGTAGCAATTATTAACAACTATCTCTTAACATACCATACATGACATTCTCTTAATATGAAACAAAGTTTGGCTCAGCAATTAACATCAGACCCATGCAATCCAATCCATAAAATTTATTTAATAATTTTCAAATGAGCAGGGGGTGAAATAGGGTTCATGGGATATATGGGGGTATTGTAATAAGAGAAAAAGTGATATCATGACAGGGAGTAAGAACACGATTACTACTCGACAATTCATTAAATAACTGATTGTGAAAACAATACCAAAACATATTAGTTTTCATTTATCTATGTGCCATTTTTTATCACTGTCATACAGAGTTTTAATTTAATTTTAGTGAACAGAACGTGAAAAATGAATTTGGGATCATTAGGGGATTTATAATGAGCCAAAAAGTGATAAAATGAGATGGAATTATACATATATTGTTCATAAAATAAATTAAATCAACCAACAATCATAACTCTGTTCAATTTCAATCAAAAAAGCATCCACTTCCAAGACCAAAATGTTTAATTGTTCCTCAATTGTATACATATTGCTTGATGTCTTCAATAAAACAATTTAATTTCCCAGAATTCTTCATTTTATAACAGTCTGTGTATTCTTACTATGCAAACATTTCCAATTCAACAGTAACAATATAACCATTTGAACCATAGTACTGCATGTTCCAATGTTGATCTCTTCTTTTAAAATAAACAAAATATGCATAGTGATCCCTATTATCTATGTCCAATATTCATCCTTGGTAGTCAAAAATAATAGACCCAGGATAAACAATCAACATTCATTGTCATCCAACAAAAATCAGGCTAGATTTAATCACCCACGATTCCCTTTTTAAATCTGGACAGAACCAAAGCATGTTTAATGAATCTATCATACACACAGGTCTTCGACAATTTAATTTACATAATCTCGATTCGACAACAACAGTCAACCCAAAATATGTAGCCCCCAGCTTGATACCCATGTGCATTAATATGTACAGACTTCCTTTTAAAACAATCATAATATGCACGGTGATTCCCATAATATGTATGAAGAGAACAGAACCATGTCGACACACAGGTGTCTCTTTAAAATTTGACAGGACCAAGATCATGTTTAGTGAAAAAATTACTCACATGAGTGCCTTTAAAACTTTAAACAGAATCGTGATTGTGCTATGATTAATCATAGTGATGAGAAAAAATACCACAATCGACCAAACGGAAATCTCTCGGGTTGTACGTAACCCATACAATGAATCACAGAGAGGAAATATAGGGACTCGACCCAGAAATGGTCTTGAAGTTAGAGAGCTCACGCTCTCTTAAAAAGAATACCACAATCATTTAATCAGTAACCAAAATCTTGACAGAACCCCAAAATATGCTCGAGGAAAATAGAAGCAAGTCGAGCTCAATAGAACCAAGTCGAGTTCTTTTAGAAATCTTATTAATCTTCAAAACACGGAGAGACTGAAATCCTTTTACTTCTTAAAAGAAATCACCACCAAGAAGTAAACATAGGAAAACAATTTTAATCTCGAAATACAGAGAGTCAGTCTCTTTTGGAAACACCACAGTCATTTCAACTTATAACCCCAAGATCTTGAAAGAGGGATAAAGAGAATGCTCGAGTATAAACAAGGAAATTCGAGGTCAACAACCCAGGCACACACAGATGCCTCTTAAACTTTATTTCAAAGAGGAAATGAGGGTTGATTTAAATAATGAAGAATCCTCAAAAACATAGAGAGACCGTGTCTATTCCAACACCCATGAGGGCTATAAACATTGGAAAAACAATTCACAGGTGAGGCTTCAAAACATGACAATCGACCATTATAGCAAAGATGAGAGCAGAAAGTATTAAAACCCTTGTGAAAATAATGTCAGAGCACACTCGTAGCCATTTGATACATACACAGGCCTCCATTTAACATTCTAGGAAAAACAAGATTGGACTGTGGAATTCTTTCGGTGAAATGAAAGTAAAGAACAAGCCATACAAACAATAGCTTGGGCTCAGCCAAAAAGAACCACACCATTGTCGAAAGTTGCATTTCAACTTGGATAAAAAATCACAACAATGGTCGAGAGGAGAAAGGGTTAACATCAACTGATACCCAGACTGGTGGTAAAAAACCCACAACAATAAATCTCATAGCTCATTGCACCACTGTTATCATTTTTCACAAAGAATCATCAAAAAAACCCAACCCGGCCACCATTTTATTTTGAGCCAATAACCAATCCATAGACTTTACAATCAATAACACCCATTACTTTCCTTAAATATGNTACAGTGAAAAATTTAGAAAAAAATATATTCATAATCTTTAAATTGTTCTTTTCAAAAGGGTATATTTAGATTTTAGTTTTAAGTAAAAATTAAGATAGATACAAGGTGTAGAAAAACATGTGTTTAAAATCTGCAACGTTTTCAGCGTGGTCAACTTAAAAATTTCTAGAAATTATAATATTCATTCGTTAGATTCAAAATTATAGTCATAATAAAATAGAGTCTCTGCAGTAAATTTTGTTTCTTAAAAACATAAGTTTAATAATAGATACATTGTTGTAGAAAAGAGTTACTCGTTATCATTCCTTTCATGTTTAAGGAACATACTGTTAAAAAAATGTCAAATTGACATATCAAATAGTGATAAAAAAAATTTGAAAAATAGTCATTGGAAAGCTAACAAAATTCTTCACAAGTTTTGGTTTACTGTAAAGTGAAATTATAAATTAAAAAAATACTTTTGTATGCCGGAAGTTGAATAACTTGTGAAAATACCGTTTTTTTTCTCATAAAACAAGAAAAAGTGTAATCCATCTTCATGATTTTACCCTCCCACTATAGTTTTCCATTTTGCATTGATGATTGAAGTTTTTCTCTCAGAAAATAACCAATACTTTAGATGTATTTTTTTTCCAAACCTACACAAAGTGGTTCATTCATTACATAGCCACTATATAAAACATATGGCATAATATAACATGTCATAATTTCCATCTTCATTGTTGAGAACATGTGTATACTACTTCATCTTTGTTTTTTTTGTTTTTTTTTTATAGAAGAGCATACTACTTAACTTTATTTATTTCATTTGTATGTTGTAAAATTCAATGGCTCAACTATGTCCCAAGAGTGAGTTGGAATCAATTGTATTATACAATAAAATTGATGATCAAGGAAAATGAGTTATAATGTCATTATCTATTGGGTCATGGGTAAGAATGAAACCATCAACAATTGGAAGTCGTGGAATAAAAAAAAGATATTTTCAAGACATTAACATCCATGAGAAAGGTTTGGTAAAAGGATTTAGGATCAACAATGGAGGGAAAAAATTGGAAATTATTCAAGTGGCACATGTTTATCTCTATATATAGAGAGATGTCAAAAGAAAATTTTTATACACAACCAAATTTTCCAAAAATTGATTGCAATTGTGAGTATGCATAAATAATCTAGATATAGTAGTTTGTTAAGGTCAAATTTTATTTAAAACTTCTATGATTTCAAATTTTGGTTTGTATAAGGCACCTCGATAGTCCATGGGAGGTTTGAGGTTGGTAGTTAGGGAGAGAGGCGCAACTGCAAGGCTCTTGGCACCCATGGGAGGTTTGAATCTGGTTTCCAATGCCGGTTGTGGCGCCCATGGAAGGAGTGACTCTGCTCTTGGCGACGCTGTTATGAATCTGCCAATTTAGTCGAGAGTTTGGCATCTGTAGAGCACTTGGCGCCCCTGGCAGTTTCCCTTGTGTCAGTCCTGGTGAAGTATTTACCCCGCGGCTTTAGTGAGCTCTTGGCGCCCATGGAAGGATTGTCTCTGTTTTGAATCTGGCAGTTTCCCTGAGTCAATCTTGGTTTAGACTACGGATAGCTTTTTACACTGTTTCCAAGATCTTCTTTGTGATTTTTCTGGCCCCTTTCTGAAGCGTGCCCTGACTTCCTCTCCGTGACTCACTGATGCTCGCCTCTCCACACTTAGCTCTACCTGCTCTTCCTCTGACCTGCCAGTTAGGATGGGGATCCCCTGACGTATCCTTCCCTCTCTCCTGAATGCTCCAGAGGTCCTTATCATTTTTCTCCTTCACAGTCTCCGATAGTAGTCTTTAGAAGCTTCTTTATGGAGCCTAAGCGCTCGGATCCCACTGTAGGGAGTCTTGGAGTCCCATGGGACCATCCGGAACTCCTTGCCTCGATAGATGATCTTTGCAACAGACATTTCTGAGCCTCCAATCGGTCTGTCGCACCACTGCACTTGAACTCTGAACCCACACAACCATCTCCCTTTGCAAACCTGACCTACCAGTCTATTTCTCCTGCCACTGTTGGGACAACTTCACAGTCTACATTGGAAGGAGTTCATTTTTCTGGTAAATAGAAGAGGAGCTTTGAAGGGAATGATCAACAAGGTAGTGGACACACTGAAAGGAACTTTCAGCAAGGAAGCAGATGCTCTGATGGTACCCCTTTCCCTCAAAAACAAGGCACCTACAAGCGACTACATAAGGTTTGGAAACCAAAACTAAGACATCCCAAGCTCATTCTTGGAATGGACGTTGGACTTTCAGAAGCCTGCAACCTGGCCCTGTGTGCCTTAGTTGGGAGGCTAGCTTATAAAGAGAAATGTAAGCAGAATATCGATGTTTGGATCACAAACAACTGGAAACCTCTCCTAGGATACCTACCCAAGTTTCACTTTCTACAACATGGTTGGTTTGGTTTTATCTTCAAGAAACCAGAGGACACTGCCCTTATTTTGGGAAGTTTCTGGGCTTTTGACGGGGGAAGCCTCATGCTCAAACGATGGAGACTTGGCTTTAATTCTTCCACGGAGTTCTTTAGCCACATGCATATATGGGTCCTCCTCCCAGGTCTCCCACTACATCTCTGGAACCAGCAAGCGCTTGAACTTATTGGGACCTCCTTAGGATGCTTTCTAAGGGTGGATTTAAACTCTCTAGTAGCACCAGACAGAAGAATGGCGAGGATTTATGTGGAAATCGACATCCAGGATGAACTACCTGAAATTTTGGAGATTGATTGGAGAAGTCAACTTATAGCTCAGCGTCAGGACTACTTAGGAATCCCGTTTCGCTGCTCCCTCTGCCGCAGAACTGGCCATCTGAGAAGGGACTGCTCAAATTTTTCTCCTCCTGAGACTGATTCGGATCCAGCGGAGGAGACAAATTTCGATGGTTACATCACACCACCAGACCAGCTTGCGGAGGAGGCTCCTTTTCCAGGGAGGGACTTCATTCCACCTGAAGACACTTTAGTGGGTAAGATCCATCAACATTGTCCTTCACTTTTCAATACCTTCTTTGCCTGGGATAGACTCTTTATAAATGAGCAGGCTGACAAAATCTTGTTTTCTGAACCTTTGGTTTCCCTTCCTGATAAGCCTGTCTCACCACCCTTTTCCCCTCCTCCCCCGCCAAAACCATATGAGCCAGTACCCATAGACACTACCATCATCTCTTATCCTTTACATACACCTTAGTTGTCAACATCTCCTGAACCTTCTGCTTGGGATTTGGATATCCAAGCTACAATAGTCTTAGAAGAAACACCAAATTCTTTTATTCTACCTGGTTACACAGAGCCGACCTCATCTGAACTCCAACTGGAAACCTTGCTCTCGGATGCTACCCCAGCTCCCATTCTTCCTTTCGATTCGATATCAATCTCTACTTATCAAGGGAAAACTCTTATTCAACCCACCTTACATCAATATGATCTTCCTTCTTCTTCAAGAGTTAAACCTTCACCGAAACCGGATCCCACTTGGTCAAGAGGTTTAGGGCTTGAACTTTCGCCACTAAAAACTCGCAGTGCGCGCAAAAAGACATTGACTGGACCTTCGACATCGGGTACATCATCTTCTGTTACAAATCAAGGGGCGCTTAGAGGATTAAAAGCCCTAGCCTGAGGCAAATCATGATCCTTCTCTCCCTCAACATCAGAGGGGTTGGAGGACCCCTGAAACTTGCCTCCATGCGACGACTTCTCGAGAAGACCCATCTGTCTATCATCTTCCTACAAGAAACACTAGTGGATGCTTCTGCTGCTCGGGATTTTATGCATCAGCTCCGACCGAACTGGATGGCCTGTGATACAAGTTTTGTAGGTAACTCGAGTGGCCTACTGGCCTCGTGGGACCCTTCCCTTTTTGATCTTTCTCCGATGCTCAACCCAGGGGGGATTTTACTTTCCGGGACCTGTTTTGAACTGAGAACTAAACTCAATCTACTCAACGTATATGGTCCATGTGCTGACCGCAAAGCCTTATGGGAGTGACTTGATGGACTAGGTCTATTGGCGGCTAAGACTCTCATCCTCGCTGGAGATCTTAATCTAACCACCAGTCCCAAGGAAATGTGGGGAGAAAAGGCATTGATTGACCCACTCTTGAGCTTTTTTAATCATATTTTTTTACAAAAACTCCTTGGTCGATTTAAAGCCAACAAAGATACTGCCCACTTGGAGAAATGGGAGACTGGGACCAGCAAGCATAGCCAAAAGACTTGACCGGTTCTTAGTTGCGGAAGATTTACTCTCACCTTCCGGCAGCTTCCGAGCTTGGGTAAATCTCCCCTTCCTTTCTGATCACGCACCAATATGCTTATAGATAGGTGAAGGTCGATTCGGAGCTAGACAACCTTTCAAGTTTAATCCGCAATGGCTGAAGGAGGATTCTTTTGACCGCTTGGTTAGATTGGTGTGGGCTGACTCTACCCTTACTGTACCTAGAGACGCCTAAGATAATCTAGCTAGAAAACTTTCCAGATTAAAAGCACTTACTATTCATTGGTTAAAAGGAAAAAAGAAATCGGAACAGGCAGAGTTAAGTAGAATTGAACAGGATCTGGAAGACCTTCTCAGATTAAAGATCCAGGATGCTTGTTGCACTGACCTTGACTATAAAATTCACTGCCTAGAAGAAGCCTGTAATAATTATCTTCGTGAGGACGAGGAGAGATGGCGCATGAAAAGAAGAATGCTTTGGCTAGTAGGCGGGGATAAAAATACTTGTTTCTTCCACAGAGTTGCCAGCTCTCGTCGATCCAAAAAGTATTTATGGGATATAGAGGAAGAGGACGACAAACTACACCAGTCACAAGAAGATATCAAAACAGTGGCCTTCACTCATTTTAAAGCTTTTTTCCAGGAAGCTCCTGCTTCTAGCCTTACATCACAGATAGAAACAACAAGACTCTTTCCAAAGATGGTATCTACCGAGGAGGCATTAGCTTTAGAATCTCCCTGTTCGAAGGAGGAAATTTTAGAAGTTATCAAAGGTTTCAAAAAAGAAAAGAGCCCAGGACCCGACGGTTGGTCTGTAGAATTATATCTCCATTTTTTCGATCTTATGTGTCAGGATCTTCTGGATGTCGTGGAGGATGTGAGAACCAGAGGGGTGGTAAATACTCAGCTAAACAATACCGTTATTGTTTTGATTCCAAAATCAAATCTACCCAGGCAGTTTAAAGACTTTCAACCTATCTCACTATGTAATCTGTGTTACAAACTAATCTCTAAGATCATTGCCAGAAGAATCTGTCCTATTCTCTCCCGGGCACTTTCAGATGAACAGCTTGGCTTCCTTAAAGGGAGACAAATTCTCGATGCTATTGGAGTCGCACAAGAATGCATTCATAGTATAAAAGCTGGACCTTAAAAAGGCCTTTGACTGCATTAACTGGAATTTTCTGCATCTTATTCTTTTACAGAGTGGTTTTGGAACAATTACTACCAATTGGATTTTGGGCTGTATCTCCTCGGCCACCCTTGCAATTCTAATCAATGGGGAAGCTACTAAATCTTTTCACTGTGAGAGAGGGCTTCGACAGGGATGCCCCCTCTCACCTCTTCTTTTCATTTTGATCCTGGAAAGTCTCAGCATCTTACTCAAAAAAAGCCAAGCGGAAGGACACCTGAAAGGGATTAAAGTCTCGGGGCTGACTCATATTCTGCATATACTTTTTGTAGATGACGTGTTGATCATGACCACTGCCAATATAGCTGAATGGACCATCATTCACTCTCTCATTAACACCTTTTTCTCTATTTCAAGTTTAGAGACCAATATCCACAAGTCTGTCTTCCTGGTATCGAATGCACAGGAGGAATTGCTAACAGATTTAAAAGCTTTGTTCGGTATTGATTCTCGCGAGTTAGCGGAGGGGTTTACTTACCTGGGCTACTTTATAAAATCATCTAGCTATACTAAAAAAGACTGGATTTGGCTTATTGACAAATTTGAATGTAGAATTCACAATTGGTGCAACCGATTGCTCTCTATGGGAGGCAGATTTGTTCTTATAAAAGTCGTCTTGGAAAGCCTCCCAGTGTATTGGATGGCGTTAGCTCACATCCCTGCATCTGTTCTGAAGGCCCTCCGGCAATTAGTCTTCACCTTCCTTTGGACTGGTAATAAGAAGAACAAAGGATTTCACCTCTGCAAATGGGAGGTAATCTCCAAACCCAAATTGATGGGAGGTTGGGGTCTTAGATATCTGCCTTTCTTTTATAGGGTGATCTCGACAAACACCTTTTGGAGAATTTTAATGAAACCCGGCCTTTGGAGCAAGGTGATCAAAGCTAAGTATTTCCCACACCTTCCTGTTCACATCTGGATCAGATCCGCCTCGGAGCAACCTACTAGAGGCTCACAAACCTGGAAACACCTCTCTAAATCGCTATCGATCATACTTCAATGGATTGTGTGGAAACCAGGCAATGGCTACTTGATTGAAGTCGACATAGACAACATTCTGGGTTTGGATAGGAATTCCCTGCTTTCTCCTCCTCTTCTCGCGCATCTACACAGCAAGAGTTTATATTTCTTGCATCAATTCAGCATTTCGCCCAGTGGGGGATAGTTAGGTGATCATTGGATCAATGGCACGGATCTACAGCTTGATTCAGTGTTAAAAGATGAATGGGATGGCTTCACCCAGCAGCTAACGGATGCAGGCATTCGCCTACAAGAGAGGTCGGACGCCCTTATTTGGACGGGAGGGGATAGTACCGGCTTTCTTACTGCAAAAAATGTGTATCAGGCATTGGCTGCAAAATTCTGGACATCAATCAATGTAAGCTGGCGCCAGAAGATTTGGAAGGGGGACTGCCCCTTGAAGCTTAAACTCTTCGTTTGGCTTCTGATTGAAAATAAACTTATGGTTTGGGAGAATCTGCAAGCCCATGGCTGGGAGGGCCCAAATCGCTACATCATGTGCAAACAGTACAACGAATCTATTTCCCACATTTTCTTTCAGTGTTCTTTCACCCGCTCGGTATGGCATCATTTATCTTTGGCGCTCAACCTTACCACGCTCTGGACAGGTTCTAGCGTGCCCCTCTGTTTTCGCAATTGGATTGGTGACAACAAGAACCACTCTTTGCTTCCAGACTATCTATGCTTCCATGTCTGGAAGGCCAGAAACACAACATTTTTTGAAGAGAGACTTCCATCGATTCAAAGAGTGGTAAATATCATTCTTGTTGAGGCGGCCATTTCAGGAAACAAAACCAAGGACCCGCCACCCCTCAGACACAAACTAGCAATTCCACTTGACAGAGCAGTTGCCTGGTTCGATGGCGCGACACAACAAGGAGGCTCTCCTTGTGGGGCGGGAGGAAAAATTGTTTTAAACTCTCACACATGCATCCGCTGGACTCTAAATTGCGGACAAGGAACTAATATGAAGGCAGAACTTTTGGGAGCGTGGGCATCTCTCATTCTGGCATGTCGCCTGCACACCGATGAGCTTTTACTTCTTGGAGACTCCAAAATTATTATTGATTGGCTTAATGGTCAAGCTGATTTCCATGTGGCAACCCTAGAGTGCTGGAAACAAAGAACTCAAGAAGCCACATTCTCAATAAGGAAGCTCTCTTTCTCTCACATCTACAGAGAGGAAAACAGCGAGGTGGACACCCTATCTAAAAAATCTTTGTATATGCCTCCTGGCCAAATTCGTTTTTCAAAGTGGGAGGATGGCAATGAAGGACCAGCCATCATGATCAATCTTTGACTTCCGCCTTTTCCTGTTTTATTTTCTACATCCTTTTTGATCTGGAAGTTGATCATAGTAGTGACAAGGAATAGGTAGTTTTGATAGTAAGGACCGATTTGACCCAAAGAACAGTATCACCTTTTGTATTTGTCTTTCGCGACGAATGTATGTATATTTTTATATCCTTATGAATATAAAACGCATTTTTTTCTCGTGGAAAAAAAACATCTCTTTAGTTTTCTTTCATTGTAACATGAATATTACATTTATCCACCTGCACCTGCATTACCTTTTGCTTTACCTGTTTCCCCATGATGATGTGCTTGAATATTTGCATGTCTTGCACCTATCCTCGCTCGCCACTACAGACACATCACATCAATCATTTCTTATTCAATGTGTGAGTCTGACATCTGGCGTGTCCATGCCAAATTAGAATTGGCTCGCATAATTGAGATTTGACCGACAACCTTCCGTCCGAGATCCTTACCCTACGGGTCGGTCATTTGCACGCTGTGGCTATCCACCATGCAGCAGCCCAATCATTGAGAGGCTGCTGCAATGTATATGTGATGGATGTGATACCAAATACATTGCAGCAGCCTCCCAATGATTGGGCTGCTGCATGGTGGATAGCCACTTGCAGCCCAATTGCAGTTGTAATTTGCAAGCACAACCCCATTACTACCTAACTTACATTTCATGCTTTTTTCAAAGGGCGTAGAATTAACATTTGGCACTTTGCTCACAGACGCGCTTTCTCTCGTTTAAAAGACTCGGTGACATTCAAATCAACAATTTCCTCAAATCTAATCACTCACCAGTCACGCCATTCTTCTAAAACACGTCGCAAACGCGCTTTACATTCTTCACATTCATTGACTTTCAAGCAACGACTTCGCTTACATTCATTTAATATTTTTTTAAAGTCTAAATCAGTGAGGTCACTCTTTTTTTCTATTATTTTTTTCAACGGTTTTAGTGAGATTATAAATTTTCCTTGCAGTTTTTTGAAATCTCTTTTTCATTTTAACAAAATTGTAATATATGTTAAATTGAGTTACTATGGTAAGAGTTTTTAACTATTAACCCAAGTTCATCCAAAATTTTGATATTTGTGCTTTTACTTTTAAATTTCTAGGACAATGGTAATGCATTT
>SNQJ01S0063725.1:29994-43403 GCA_010110895.2 Picea sitchensis | reverse complement strand
GCACAATATATGAGAAATAATCAATAGTTATTGTTCAAGGGAAGTAATGACTTCCAAAGGTAGCTACAACTTCCAAATGTAAAGGGAGGGATAAACCTCCAAGAGGAAGATACAATCCTCCAATATCAAGAGAGAGTTTAAATTTCCATCCTTTCCCCTTCCTTCCACCCAAGAATATATGATAGATAATAAAACTTCACATTAAATCATCACCATCAACCAACCATCACATAGAACCTGATAATGCTTCTCGAGACTTCTTCAATTTATTCAATTCTTCAATTCTTGGAATACTTTGATCCTGTAGATAATATTACTCAATTTATTCTATGAAACTTCTCCAATTTTCATTCCTTGAATCCTCCCAAAAAGAAGCTATAGAGAGAATGGTAGACCTTGTTCAATTCTGGTTTATTCAGGAGACTGAACTTGTACAGAATGCCCCGCGCTCAATATTTAACATTAGATTATGAAACTCACACACAAGAAAATAAAGTCTGTACTCTTTCCAATGCAATTTTTCCCACTTCATTTGGATTCTCTATGAAGAAGTTATGACTTTTTTACCCAAAACACATGTTTATTGACTAGCTTCAGAACTGGTCAAAAACCCTATCTTCCATAGAGTGTATCTCCATAATTATAGTGAATCAAGAGATTAAACTCTTACCACAGGTACCTTGATATGTATTCTCAATACCATAGCAATTTTTCCATCTGAATCGTTCTAGAAAAAAAGTTATAGGGAAAATGGTAAGATGACCTGAAAATAACATACCTTAGAACACATCACCAAAAGACTTCATCCTCCCTTGAAATATGGCCTTCTTTACTTCTGATTTCCTCTGAAATTCGACTTGTGTATCAAATGAATGTATAATGATATTTATTTATACAATTTATGTCACTTCCTTTTAACATTAGGGACGACTTGACACTTTCTTATTTTGTAATTCTGTTCTTTAATTATCTTCAGGGCCTACATGTACTTCCTTCTTCAATTCACTTTGTCATATTCAAAAATTCATTTCTCCTCAACCATGAGGATCCACGTGATGTGCCACATACCATCAAAAACAACATGATGTGTACTATCCATCCATGGGTGTTGTATCTGCATGTGCATTTTCCTTCATGTCCAAATACCTTCATCAATCTTATGGTCAAAAACCCATGACTAGGGTTGACATCAATGAAAAAAACCAATCTTCCAACAAATGACTTGTAAATAACATACCTTAGAACACATCACCAAAAGACTTCATCCTCCCTTGAAATTCATCCTTATTTACTTCATATTTCCTTCGAAATTGAACTTATATCTCCTTGTTCATTAAAAAACTTGTGTATGTTTAAAATAATGTATAATGTTATGTATTTATACTCTTTATGTCACTTCCTTTTAACATTAGGGCCGACATGTAGTAGTTTCTATGTCAATTCACATTGTCATCTTCAAAAATTCATTTCTCCTCAGTCATGAGGATCCACGTGACATGCCACATACCACTGGAAGTGGCATGAATTATACTATCCATCCATGGGTGTCTATCTACTTCGATCAACTGTGGGGTCCAAAAGCCAATGGCTAGGGTTGACATCAATGACAACAACCAATATTCCAATAATCTCCCCCTTTGTCATTGATGGCAACACTCATGCTCCCCCTATCCTCATGCTCATGGTTTCTCTCCCCCTTTGACATCAATGGAAAAGGGTGGGGCTTCTCCCCCTGATTTTAATGGAAAAAGGTAACTCTCTTCTTTGGGGCTGCTCCCCATGAACATATACACTTAATAGCTGTTCATTTTTATGGTCTCTTTCTTCCTTGTATCTTTTTCGTGGATCTAGGACGTATATGTTACGTGGTCTTATTGTTGCAGTTGCAACCAATCTTCCTGAACCTTCTTCTTTGATTTTGCATCTTTGTGATTCAAACATGAGAGTATATCCTTGATCACACATTTTACTAACATTGAGTAGATTTGTTGGCAGGTTTATAGTTGGGAGTGAGCTTGTCATTGATGGCAAGAACAACGATGGGAAACAGGCTCGGAAGACATCGTAAGTCCAGACAAGAGGAGCGCACATATGGAGGACAAATATTAGGCGTTAGATCTGACTATGGGGTTTGACCGTCATTGGATCTAGAAGAACCTCCATGTTCTTTAAAGTGCAAGGAGAAGTAGGCTTACAAAATCCTAAAAGTAGGAGGACCGTCCATCTTTGGGTAGGACACGTAATCACATATCATCATTTCGCTAACTGGAAAGTCAAAGGAAGGAGGTGCTCTAACTCCTCAAACTCGCGATATGCGAGATCGCGAAATGATATGGACTGTCAATCCAAGAAGGACACATGGATAAAGATCAACATTTCGCTGACTGAAAGGTCAAAGAAGGAGGTTCCCTAACCTCTCGAACTCGCGATATAATCTCAGCCATTGGATCGAGGACAAATCTGGACCGCTGATTCAAGAAGGACACGTGGTGAAATATCATCCTTTCTCTGACTAGAAAGTCAAAGGAACGAGGTTCCCTAACCTCTCAAACTCGTGATATGCGAAATCGCGAAATAATCCTAGTTGTTGGATCAAGGATGAATCTAGGCCGTCAGATCCAGGAGGTGAATGTGGCAGACCACGTCAGAAAGGACAGGTGGAAGACTACGTCGGCAATGACACATGGAACGATCAGACAATGACAAGTGTCAAGATGATTCGACATTTTAGGAACCTGGAAATCACAATTCTGAGTGACACATGGCAGCCACAGGGATCATGCCATGTCATCGAGTGACGTCATTCTGGGAGTTTAGTTTCGAGAGTTTTAGCATCAACACTCCCCCAAAGTCTCGAAAGCTGAAGTTCTAGGGTGGAGGATAGTCGTCCGATCACCATGGATCGTGGACTGTTGATCTGAAAAGCGAAGTGCTCAAATGGCTAGCCAGTGGTCATATCTCGTGGTCACATCGTTGAGAGTTGGGGAGCATATCTAGAGAAGCCAATCTCTATTTCAAAGTTCGTGACATGGTGAGTTAAGACGACTCATCAAAGAATCCTCGAAATGCGAAATGTGAAACACCTTCTGGCGTAGGCTATGGTCACCGCTGGTGGTCATGCGAGGGGAAGGAACTAGTGTTTTCTAAGCTCCATTTCAGGGATTGCGACATGGGAGAGTTGAGATGCCTCAACATAGGATTCCCGAATTACGAATTGCGAAATCCCTTTATGGATAAGTGCTTGGTCATCACCAGTGGTCACATGAATGGAAAGAAGCTAGCATAGCTAGGCTCCATTCCAGGTATCAGGAATTCCAAAGGAAGGAGTCAAGGAGACTCACGACAGAATCCCCGAAACACAAGTTGCGAAGCACCTTTTTGATTAGGTCTATGGTCACAGCTAGTGGTCTTTTAAAGAGGCATCCTGCACCTAGTGCCAATTCATGTAGGGATCATTCATGAGAAACCGTTGATCTCTGGTTTCGCCTTCCAGCAAGATCTCAACCATTCAAAGAATCCAACAACCAAAGAAGCCATACTTGACTAGATGTAACTGCCAGAACGAAGTGATGACATTTTCCAGAGAATTTGAAGAGTCTTTAGGGTGATCGACAGAGAAGACAAAGACTCTTGAGGCCACTTCCACTAGAGTGTAGACTCATCATAGATTCGACTGACAAATGGAAGGGGGTCAAAGACTGTTATAGAAAGTGAAGCCAAAGGACCTCATGAGAAGTCCGAGTGATGATGAATGTAGGAATGACATGCAGTGGCATAACGCATGCAGAAGGAACAGGGTGCACTAAGACTATAAAAATGGAGAACAGAGAAGGGATCGTGTCACTGCTGTTGTGAGTAGTGCATGCATGTAGAAGCATGAGGTGTAGTGGCTGAAGCATAGAAGAAGAAAAGAACAAAAATTCATATTCATGAGAAGAAGAGAAAACCGAGGTGTGCATGCTGAGACGAAGGAGAAGATCAGAAAGTTGAAGAGAATGCAAGCAGGAAGACACTGATGCAGGCAGAGCAGAGAAACATAGTAGAACAATGATAAGCCTGGTAAACCAATAAAAACTATTGAATCACTGTAATAAATTTATAGAAAGAAATGTTTTATATTTCAGGGTGGATGGGAGGTGCTAGGGAGGACTGTTGTCCTCAGAGTTTCAATTAGGTGTTTGAACACAGGGAGTTATAGCTTCCATCTAGTTGCAACCAGAGAAACCAGGGTGGCAGGGTGGTGTAAGGGAGAACACTAGTTCTTTGATAAATAGGTCCGTGCC
This sequence comes from Picea sitchensis, assembly GCA_010110895.2. Lineage (NCBI taxonomy): Eukaryota > Viridiplantae > Streptophyta > Pinopsida > Pinales > Pinaceae > Picea > Picea sitchensis. The sequence goes on along the minus strand of SNQJ01S0063725.1, from coordinate 39,120 downwards.
TGTATGACTGGAAGTTGGTGCTTCCATCCAATTGGTGTTGGAACATTCAGGGAGTTGGTACTTCCTTCTAGTGGGTGCTAGAGAAACCAGAGAGTTGGTGCTCTCAGCAAGTAGCGACTTGCAAAATAGAGGTGGTAACCTTATTATGAGTTGGTGCTCATAAGAATGATAATGTACAGAAGATAATTATCATATAAAGAAGAAGAGGTTTTCACCCTTTATGGGTTTCCTCAGGAATATCTGTCTCTGTATTGTACATGTGTGTGATTGATGTTGAATACTCTACTGCTTATTTATTGTGATCATCATTGAGAGTTTTGTAATGAATTTAAAAATGGATATAATTATTTAAGAATAGTAACAATTGATTCACCCCCCCTCTCAGTTTTCCAACAATTGGTATTAGAGCCGACCCCTTTTATCTAAGGGTAGATTCTAGAGCTTAAACATGTCAAGACATGAAGGAACTTCAACCAATAAGGCCCCTCTTCTCAATGGAACAAACTTTGCCTTCTGGAAAGTTAGAATGAGAACCTACATAATGGATTTAGGTGTAGATGTATGGGATGTGGTAGAGACTGGTTATGTAAAGCCAGTTGTACTAGCTAATAAGGATGGCAATCTAGAATTTAGCTTCAACGCTAAGGCTATGCATGCTATTCTGAGTGGGCTTGCAGAAGATGAATTTGTAAAAGTTACACACTTAGAAAATTCCAAACAAATGTGGGACAAACTCATTAGCAGTTATGAAGGTAATGAGAAGGTAAAGGATGCCAAGATTCAAACCTACAGAGTACAGTTTGAATAGATAAGGATGAAATAGGATGAAACTATTGGAAAGTACTTTCTGAGAGTTGAAGAACTGGTAAATACAATGAAATAACTTGGTGAAAAAATTGAGGAACCCTATTTAGATCAGAAAATTTTGAGATCTCTACCAGATAGGTTCAACTCGAAGGTCTCTGCTATAAAAGAACTTAATGATCTAAAAGCCTTGGCGTTTGATAAAATTCTAGGAACGTTGACTACATATGAAATGAGAATAGTTAAAGGTAAACCCACTTCCAGAGAAGATCATTTAAAGCAGACAAGAATGAGGATTATGAGCCTGATGAAATTGAAGCAAAATTTGTGAGAAGACTGAAGAAGGGATCAGGAAAATACAAAGGTAAAATGCCTTTCAAATGTTTCAACTGTGGTAATATAGGTCATTTTGCAAATAAATGTCCTCACAAAAGAAAGGATAAGACATATGATGATGAGGAGAAGCACAAACACAAAAATTTCTTTAAAGAGAATAATTTTAAGAAGAAAAGTCTTTGTGTAAACAATGATGATGATCCTTTAGATGATGAAGACAATGACTCCTCTATTGAAGATAAACTAAATGAATTCACGATTATGGCCAAAGAGAATTATGACAATAAAATCACAAGAAGTGATTCTAATGAAGAAGAAGCCATGGTTGATATGGAAGGAGAACTGATCAGTGCACTGGAAGAGATTGACAGAGTCAAAATTAAGAAGAGAAAACAAAAACGATTGTTGATACAGTTCAAGAAAGGCAGTAAAGAACCTGATGAAGTCTTTGTCCTACTAAAAGTGGAATTAGAAGAGGAAAAGAAAATCAAAGACATTCTGAAACAATAGTTATCAGAAAAGAAGGCAAGATGTGAAGCTCTAGAAAAGGAAGTAGTGAAAACTAGGAAAGAGTTGAAGAAGTTTCAAGCCTCGTATCATCAAAATATGTCAAGTATCAAAGCCTCATAAGAATTGGCCACCATTCTGAATCAGAAAAGAAACCCAAAGATGAAAATGGGTCTAGGTTATGAAGAGGGATCAAGTAGTGATCAACCAAGCAACAAAGAACCCATCAAGTTTGTCAAGTCTACCACCAGTGACAACAAAAAACCTGCAGAAACAAAAGAAGATAATCAGCTACCCAGGAGGAGTGACGAAAGAGGTACTAGAAATGAAACTATAGATCAGAGAAATAATGTACTATCTGTTCAAAGAAATCATCAACATGGAAGAAATTGACCTTCTCAAAGAAGACAACCATTTTCCAGGTACAAAGGATTTTTCTATGGATATTGTTATTTCTGTTGTAACTTTGGTCACAAAGCTGTAAACTGTTCTTTAAGATTTAAATATGAGCAATCAAAATATTCAAGGAATAGATATCTTCCGCAACAAAGAATGAGACATCCAAGTAACAAACAATCACAGACTGTAAATAATGTGATGGCTGAAAAAAGGACACAGGTTAAGAATAAAAATCGTTATGATCCTTTATTCGATGAACCAGAATGTTACACCTACCATAATTTTGGACATAAAGTTGCAGACTGTCGCTTAAGGAACTACGAGCCAGATTTGAACCCCTCTGCTAAAAATGTCAAGGTTTGGAAGATGAAAGAAAATGAAAAGTGTGGACTAGTGTTGTCATCCTAAAGACAACAAAACCGCTGGTATATTGACAATGGTTGCTCCAAACATATGACGGGAGACAAAGGTAAGTTTATATCTCTAAGTGAAAGAAAATCAGGAAACGTAACCTTTGGAAATGATGCTCCAGGTAAAATCAAGGGTAAAGGGATGGTGAGTCTAAGTAATGGAAAAGGAAAAGCCCAGAATGTTCTACTTGTAGATGGGCTGAAACATAGTCTGCTCGGTGTAAGTCAAATGTGTGATAGAGGATGTGAAGTGGTTTTCACTTCCAAGGATTGCAAGATAAATTCTGTAAACTTAGGACAAGTAGTGGCTGAAGGCATAAGGACAAAAAATAATGTATATGTGCTGAAAGAAAATAGAGAAGAGTGTCATCTAAGAAAACATGACGAGAGATGGTTATGGCAGAGAAGACTTGGCCATCTAAACTTTGACCACTTAATCAAGCTCAAAAATCTTGAGGCAGTAAAATATATTCCAAGAATATCAAAGCCACAATATTCTATGTGTAAACCCTGCCAAGTAGGAAAGCTAACCATGACACAGTTTAAATACAAGAGATCTACTTCAACATAGAAACCACTCCAACTAGTTCAAATGGATTTATGTGGACCATCAAGACAGGAAGGCACATGGAAATAAAAATACTTCATGCTGATCATTGATGATTACTCCAGACTAACTTGGGTTTCCTTTCTCAAGGAAAAAGCTGAAGCATTTGAGAAATTTAAAATATTTAAGGCTTTAACTTAGAATCAAACATGCAAGAGGTTAAAGGCAGTAAGATCAGACAAAGGAGGATAATTTATGTCAAGTGAGTTCAAGGAATTCTTGGGATCAAGAGAGAATACACAATCCCAAGAACTCCACAACAAAATGGAGTAGTTGAGAGGCAAAACAGAACAGTGTAACAAATCTCTAGGTCAATGATGAATGAGAAGAACATTGGTCAAACCTACTGGGTAGAAGCAATACACACATCAATCCATGTTCTTAACAAATCCCACCTTAGACCACACATTAACAAGACACCTTATGAACTGTGGTATGGGAGACCTGCTTCAATCAAACACTTCAAAGTCTTTGGGAGTAAGTGTTACATAAAGAATAATGATGAGAACCTTGGCAAGTATGATGACAGGGCTGATGAAGGCATCTTCTTAGGGTATGCTATAAACAATAAAGGATACAGATGCTATAATAAGAGGATGCATAGATTGGTTGATTGTATTGACATAAAAGTTGATGAAGGAATCCCAGTAAGAGAGGTGAACAATACTGAATCAACAACAAAGGATATAGATGAATTTGACGCTGAACAAGTCCAAGAATCAAAACAAGAAGAATCTGAGCCAGATGAAGATGAAAATATTCAGACAGACTCAAATCAACAGACAACATCAAATTCCTCCTCTAGAATCACTCAAAAGAATCATCCTGCAAGTCAGATAATTGGTGAAAAAGACAAAGGTGTACAAACCAGGAGAAAGATAATCAAAAACACCAAACAATCACATATAGCCTTCATATCCATGCCAGAACCCAATAATTTTAATGAAGCTAGCAAAGATGACCATTGGGTTCAAGCCATGAATGATGAACTTGATTAGATTGAGAAAAACAATACGTGGGAGATGGTTCCTAGACCTGAAGGTAAAAATATCATTGGTTCCAAATGGATCTTTAAGAACAAAATGAATGAGAAGGGACAAGTTGTCANACCTTATGAACTGTGGTATGGGAGACCTGCTTCAATCAAACACTTCAAAGTCTTTGGGAGTAAGTGTTACATAAAGAATAATGATGAGAACCTTGGCAAGTATGATGACAGGGCTGATGAAGGCATCTTCTTAGGGTATGCTATAAACAATAAAGGATACAGATGCTATAATAAGAGGATGCATAGATTGGTTGATTGTATTGACATAAAAGTTGATGAAGGAATCCCAGTAAGAGAGGTGAACAATACTGAATCAACAACAAAGGATATAGATGAATTTGACGCTGAACAAGTCCAAGAATCAAAACAAGAAGAATCTGAGCCAGATGAAGATGAAAATATTCAGACAGACTCAAATCAACAGACAACATCAAATTCCTCCTCTAGAATCACTCAAAAGAATCATCCTGCAAGTCAGATAATTGGTGAAAAAGACAAAGGTGTACAAACCAGGAGAAAGATAATCAAAAACACCAAACAATCACATATAGCCTTCATATCCATGCCAGAACCCAATAATTTTAATGAAGCTAGCAAAGATGACCATTGGGTTCAAGCCATGAATGATGAACTTGATTAGATTGAGAAAAACAATACGTGGGAGATGGTTCCTAGACCTGAAGGTAAAAATATCATTGGTTCCAAATGGATCTTTAAGAACAAAATGAATGAGAAGGGACAAGTTGTCAGGAACAAGGCAAGATTGGTCTGTAAGGGCTATGCTCAAATAGAAGGACTGGGTTTTGATGAAACATTTGCGCCAATAGCAAGACTAGAAGAGATCATAATATTTCTTTCCTATGCTTGTCATAAAAGGTTTAAAGTTTATCAAATGGATGTCAGGTCAACATTTCTAAATGGATATTTAAAAGAAGAATTTTATATGGAACAACCAGAGGGTTTCAAACTGACAGATAATCCTGACCTAGTATGCAAGATGAAGAAAGCCTTATATGGGTTAAAACAAGCTCCTCGTGCCTGGTATTACAGACTGGATAAGTATCTCCAAGACAAAGGGTTCAAGAGAGGAACAATTGACAACACTCTCTCTATATATAAAAAGGGTAATGACTTACTCATCGTGTTGGTCTATGTAGATGACATCATCTTCGGAAGTAATAATGATTCATTGGTACAATGGTTTGCTTCTGCCATGGATTCTGAGTTTGAAATGTCTATGATAGGGGAACTGCCATTTTTTCTTGGTCTGCAAATTACTCAGAAGTTTGAAGGAATATTTCTTTCTCAAGAAAAATATCTAAGAGAAATGCTGAAAAGGTTTCAAATGGAAGATTCTAAACCTGTGGGCTTACCTATGGTTACTGGATGTAAATTAAGAAAGGATGATGACTCACCTGATGTTGATCAAAGTTCATATAGGTCAATGATAGGAAACCTATTGTATATCACAACATCCCATCCAGACATAATGCATGTTGTTGGAATAGTAGGAAGGTATCAGGCAACACCCAAACCGAGTCATTTGCTAGCTATCAAAAGAATATTCAGATATTTGAAAGAAACAATGAACTATGGCCTATGGTATCCTAATAATTAGAATTTTCAATTATCAGTCTACTCAGATGCTAATTGGGATAACTGCATGGATGAAAGGAAAAACACAAGTGGAGGTGTGTTCCTCTTAGGAGATTCTCTAGTAGCGTGGTTGAGTAAAAAGCAAGGTTCCATTTATTTATCAACTACCGAGGAATAGTACATTGCTGCTGCTACTTGTGGCACTCAGGTATTATGGATGATTCAGACACTTGTAGACTTGGAGTAAAATATACTGCACTGATCCCAATTCATTGTGATAACACTAGTGCCATAAGTGTGTCAAAGAATCCTGTATTCCACTCCAAAACTAAGCACATTCCCATAAAATACCATTTTCTGAGAGAGCAGGTCACCAATCAAATTGTTCAGGTTCATTACATTCCAACCACAGAACAAATTTCAGACATCTTTACTAAACCCCTAGCCATGACACCATTTAAATATCTCCGTCAGAAGCTAAGTGTCATCCCGTCTCACACCTAAGAGAGTCCATCCTGTTAGGGGGAGTATGTGTTGGTTGCATATTTGATACCTCCGACGAATTAAGCTCAATGGGAGCATGTTTTCATTGACATTGATGTCAAAGGGGGAGAAAAGGAGTGGAGTGGTCCAGATCAGATGCTATAGCTAGAGGTCCAAACAGATTAGCACAGTCGTTCGGGGTTGCCATCAATGCTAAAGGGGGAGATTGTTGGCAGGTTTACAGTTGGGAGTGAGATTTTCATTGATGGTAAGAAAAATGATGGAAAACAAGCTCGAAAGACATCGTAAGTCTAGATAGGAGGAGAAAACAGATGGAGGACAGATCTCGGGTGTTAGATCCGAGCGCGGGGTTCGACCATCGTTGGATCCAGGAGAATCTGCATGTTCTTTAAAGTGCAAGGAGAAGCGGGCTTACAAAATCCTGAAAGTAGGAGGACCATTCATCTTCAGGCAGGACACATAGTCACAGATCAACATTTCACTGACTGGAAAGTCAAAGGAAGGAGGTTCTCTAACCCCTCAAACTTGTGATATGTGAAATCGTGAAATGATATGGACCGTTGATCCAAGAATGACACGTGGCTAAATATCATCATTTTGCTGACTGAAAGGTCAAAGGAAGGAGGTGCCCTAACCTATCGAACTCGCGATATGAAAAATCGTGATATAATCTCAGCCGTTGGATTGAGGACAAATATGGACCGTCGATCCAAGAAGGACACATGGCGAAAGATCATCCTTTCGCTGACTAGAAATGCAAAGGAACAGGGTTCCCTAACCTCTCAAACTCGCGATATGCGAAATCGCAAAATAATCCTAGTCGTTGGATCAAGGATGAATCTGGTCTGTCAGATCCAGGAGGTGAATGTGGCATACCACATCAGAAATGATAGGTGGAAGACTACATCGGCAATGACACGTGGCACGATCAGACAATGACAAGTGTCAAGATGATTCGACATTTCAGGAACCTGGAAATCATAATTCTGAGTGACACGTGGCAACCACACAGATCATTTCATGTCATTGAGTGACGTCATTCCAAGAGTTTAGTTTCGAGAGTTTTAGCATCAACACTCCCCCAAAGTCTCAAAAGATGAAGTTCTGGGGCGAAGGATAGCCGTCCGATCACCATGGATCGTGGACCGTTGATCTGAAAAGTGAAGCACTCAAATGGATAGCCAGTGGTCATATCTTGTGGTCACATCGTCGAGAGCTAGAGAGCAAAGATAGATAAGCCAAGCTCTATTTCAGAATTTGTGACATGGAGATTCGAGACGACTCATCAGAGAATCCATGAAATGCGAAATGTGAAACATCTTCTGGCATAGGATGTGGTCACCGTCAGTGGTCATGTCAGGGGAAGGAGATAGTGTTTGCTAAGCTCCATTTTAGGGATTGCGACATGGGAGAATCGATATGCCTCAACATAGGATTCTCGAATTACGAATTGTGAAAGCCCTTTATGGATAAGCGTTTGGTCATCACCGGTGGTCACGTGAATGGAAAGGAGCTAGCATAGCTAGGCTCCATTCCAGGTATCAGGAATTCCATAGGAAGGAGTCAAGGAGACTCATGATAGAATCCTCGAAACACAAGTTGCAAAGCACCTTTTTGATTAGGCATGTGGTCACAACCAGTGGTCTTTTAAAGAGGCATCCTGCACCTGGTGCCAGTTCACGTAGGGATCATTCACGAGGAACCGTTGATCTTTGGTTTCTCCTTCCAACAAGATCTCAATCGTTCAAAGACTCCAACAACCAAAGAAGCCATACTTGACTGGTTGTAACTTCCAGAATGAAGTGATTGCGTCTGCCAAAGAATTCAAAGAGTCTTCAGGGTGATCGACAGAGAAGATGAAGAGTCTCGAGGCTACTTCCAGTGGAATGTAGACTCATAATAGAGTCGACTAACAAATGGAAGGGGGTCAAAGACTATTACAACAAGTGAAGCCAAAGGACCTCATGAGAAGTACGAGTGATGATGAATGTAGGAACGAAATGCAGTGGCATAGCACATGCAGAAGGCACAAGGTGCATTGAGACTATAAAAATGGAGAACAGAGAAGGGATCACGTCACTATTGTTGTGAGTAGTGAATGTGTGTAGAAGCATGAGGTGTAGTAGCTGAAGAATAGAAGAAGAAAAGAACATAAATGCATATCCGTGAGAAGAAGATAAAGCCGAGGTGTGCATGCTGAGACAGAGGAGAAGATCAGAAAGCTGAAGAGGATGCAAGCAGGAAGACACTGATGCAGGCAGAGAAGAGCAGCATAGCAGAACAATGATAAGCCTGGTAAGCCAATAACAACTATTGAATCACTATAATAAATTCACATAAAGAAAAGTTTTATATTTCAGGGTGGATGGGAGATGTTAGGGAGGACTGTTTTCCTCAGAGTTTCAAGTAGGTGTTTGAACGTAGGGAGTTATAGCTTCCATCTGTTTGTAGCCAAAGAAACTAGGGTGGTAGGGTGGTGCAAGGGAGAACATGGGTTCTCTGATATATAGGTCAGTGCCTGTATGACTGGAAGTTGGTGCTTCCATCCAGTTGGTGCTGGAACATTCAGGGAGTTGGTACTTCCTTCTAGTGGGTGCTAGAGAAACCAAAGAGTTGGTGCTCTCAGCAAGTAGCGGCTTGCAAAACAGAGGTGGTAGCCTTATTATGAGTTGGTTCTCATAAGAATGATAATTTACAGAAGATAATTATCATATAAAGAAGAAGAGGTTTTCACCCTTTATGGGTTTCCTCAGGAATATCTGTCTCTGTATTATACATGTGTGTGATTGATGTTGAATACTTTACTGCTTATTTATTGTGATAATCATTGAGAGTTCTGTAATGAATTTAAAAATGGATATAATTGTTTAAGCACAGTAACAACTGATTCACCCCCCCTCTCAGTTGTCCAACAA
>SNQJ01S0063725.1:5072-21865 GCA_010110895.2 Picea sitchensis | reverse complement strand
TATTTGCAGTGTGTGCACATTATAAATCATCCAATATGACTTGACTCCCATCACATAACTACATCATACAAATAATGCATGTGTTAGCATACTATATTTTGGGGCTCAAAACTAGGGTATTACACCTTTACTAATTAAAATTGATAATATTCACATAAATTAAAACAATGAGCCAGACTAAGATTAATGCCTCATTGTGCTAACTTTATATATTGATATGGTCCCTAAGGATATGACTATGTATAATACAAGAAAGTGTGTTGTCTTTGACAATAGAAAAGCTTCCCAATTCTACAAATATTTATAGGAGCTTTTTAATTATGATATGCAAAATGACATACTTAAGGATTTTCATGAAAAATTCACTTCCAATCTATTTGTGTTTAAAGAAGTATTCTCAAAAGCTTCTTATCCATGCTAAACAATATCTTTCAAATTCTTAGTATGACCTAGATTGTAAAAGTGCAAGGAAATATATTAGAATTGTCTCTAGTGAGTCTAACAGAATTAGTAGGATTAAATATTATAATTGTTTAATATAAAAGAAAAAACATTAATATTTAATCAAAAATCAAGAGAGACTTCTAGACTTGTGTAAAAGAGAACCTAAAAAAAATTGGGCTAACATTTTCCTAGAACACAAAAAGAATAGAGTAAATTTAACATAAGTGATTGAAACTAGACTTACCGTAACAAACTGTATGCTTCCCCTTGAGTCTCAAAATACATATGGTCTAGCTATCTTTAAACTGGGGTTTTCTAGCCTAAGGATTTTAAATTTGGCAACTAGCAAATGGAAAATCTAAAGACATTAAAGGATACCAAGTCGAGATCTTAAAACTTGGGAGTCTAGTCCATGCACCTCATAATAAACATATTTTCAACCAAATTATAAAGGCTTCCATTATATATGGATTGAAAGTTTAGTTGACCCTATTTTTCAAATCCAAAATCCAAATTGACTTAACCAATTATCATACGATCATGATTATCCCATGTTTAGCAAAGTTATTTGGCTTAATTATTGACATAAAATTAGTTAATGGTTAGAGGGCAAAGGGATAAAAGACAATCTAGCTTCAGTGATCAACATGCTACCACTAATCACCTTGCCACCCTTAGAGTTATTGTTGAAGGTTTTAGAGAGCAAAAAGATCTCATTTTTTGTTTTGTTGATTTTTGTAAGTCTTCAACATTGTACCTAGAAGGGTTATTAGCATATGAAATGTAATAGTCAATGGTCTACGGAAATTAATTATAATGTTGATTGTAAGCAAGGGTTCCCTATTTCTCCCACGCCTTTGGCATATATTTTGATGAAATTGGGCAATGTTTAGAAGGGGGGAGTGCATTTTTATTAACATGGTTGGACTCATTTTCATCCTTCTCCTATACATTGATGATATTTTTCTTATTCAAAAACTATTAATTCTCTTAAAAGGAAACCTATATTTCTACAGGAATTCTACAAATATTATGAGCTTAGGATCAATATTGACAAAACCAAAATAATGACAGTCAAATCTAAGAAAAGAACTTATCCTCCATTTTTCGTATGGTGATAACACCCTTGAAGGGGGCCAATCATACAAATACTTGGGTATAGATTTTAATTTCCATTTAAACTAGAATCATCGTGTTGAGAGTAGAATAATTGGCACTTGGACAACCTATTATGGTATTGAAAATAGATTTGAAATTTCAAACTCTAGAATTTGGATTTTTAAAAAGAACAATTTTAATGCCTTCATTATCCTAGTTGTTCTATACCATTGTGAATTTAGGTCTTGGAACATCCCTCATAAGACTTGGAATAAAATTGAGTAAACTAAAAACATTTTATAATCTATAACTTAATAATTAAATGCAATATTATTTACCCAATTCTCTTGATGGAAGCTAGTTGTACATATGTAGATTCAAAATCCATGATTAGATATCTAGAACATAAACATAAATTACTCAAGTTGAGAAAGGATAAACTCATTTTTATTGCTTCTAGCATCAGAAAAATCCGCCATGGACTCAGAAGAGGGTGGGATAGAGACTCTGTGACTTGGCTTAACTATTGGAACATAAGCAATGGAAATCAAATGAATAATATCGATAATACGAAGTCTTATATTATACCTATGAAGTTTAAAGGTAAAACCTGTAATGAAAATGAAATCATTAATAAGAGGAAGTTAAAAAAACTAAAAAGATAAGCCCAAAGGGGTTGGATCCAATGGTGGAAAGCAAGTAGTTTTTCACCATTGGGATAGGTTCAATTCCAATGAGGGCCACTTAATTTGGAGCCATGGGGTCACCTTAAGGTAGTGGTCAAACATGTGGTTGCACCCAGATATGTTATATTAAATGATGTCGTGACTCATGCACACATAAGTGGATCAAATCCCACCCCCATGTCCTTCAGTTTAAATTCAAATCCCGCTAGTGTGATTGGATTTCTAGGGTTTCATTCTATAATGTGGCCAAGGTTCAAAACTTGTGGTAGTCGAGAGGAGACACCAAAAAAAATCCATCCATGTTAAGGGTTGGCATGGCCCAGGTTGGGTGTGATCCTCGGGTGATTTGACGAATTATATGCCCCTGGGTTGCGGTTTCTTAGACCACAAGTTAGTCCCACATGTAACAAACACGCTAGAAAACAAACAAACAAACAAAAACTATAAAGATCTTACGCATCCTAAGTTACTTGATCAAAATTATTTTTCAAGCATCATGAACTTTAAATATATATATATATAGTTAAAAATAGGAATAATTCTCATGATCTTCATAGCGAAATTTGTCGTTGGATTAACCCAAAAATGCCTTGAAGTGAGAAAATTTTCCAAATTTGTGATACAAAGGAAGTTGAGGATGAGGAACATTTCCTCCTAACTTTCCCTATCTTTAATAATATGAGATGTCACTTTATCTAGTTCCATAACTCTATTACTCTCCAAGACTTCCTAGCTTATGAAAATGAAAATGAACTTTGTACTTTCATTCCACTATTTTCACATATAGAAATTATACTTTTGAAGAATATTTAGTCCAATTATATTTATATGTTTGTTAAACCTTATTGGTCTTAATGGATGGTAAACATCATCATCATCATCATCATCATTAATGCATGTAACTAACCCCTCTCCACTAACTTAATGATTATTCATTAATATGAATAATCTTAATTAACTTAGCGATGGATCATCAATGAAATCCAAAACAAAATAGCTCATCTACAAAATATGTTGTGTATAGGTACACAACATGCCCTCCCTCTTAATAAAAATTGTCCCAAATTCATCTCTAACCCTATTATTAATCACTTATTCATTTCTTACATAATAAAAGTGATCCAGGTGGATATTGGTGGCCAGCCACCTATTCCAACTCACTCCTCTTGATTTTTTTTAGTTCAACATGTTCTTTTGTACTTCTTTGAAATTGTGGGTTCTACACTTCCAAGGTTGTCTGAAGCCTTACACATCTTCTAGGTGGAGAATGGTGGCTTCCCACCTAATCCAACTAGCTTATTTTGGAAGTTTTCGTGTTAGTACATATTTTTGTACTTCTAGGGGCGTTTTGGGGCCCTAAACAGTGTTTTTTTGGCTTGCCACAGTCAAACTGTAGATTTAAATAAATTTATATGGAAAAATGTGTAGTTCTCGAAAATACCTTTTCAATGGGCTATCACATGCCGAAAACAAATTTTGTATGCAAAAGTTACGACCCCGAGAAGTTGAGGTACCAACTTACCCATTAGGGCCCACATAACTTTTGGTGTTTTGTCTCCTAGGGTTAGGTTTTTGGATGTATAGGGTTTTGGAATTCATGAGTAATGTTAAAAAGGACTCTGGAGCTTCATTTTAATCATTCTTCTCAAACATATGTGCGTAGAAAGCCACATCTCTTCTCAGAGATAGCTACCACCATTCGACCAAGTTGTTTCCAGTTCTGCAGTTTTACAGTTTCAGCCTATTTTATTTATTCAATAGAATTTATTGTTCATTGGATATTTGTTGTTGTTCTTTGTAACTTTGTGTTATTGTATTCAATTTTTTATTCCTTTCTTTCCACTCATAAATCTGGATTAGTGGTACCAGAGCGTCTGCTTTTCATTTATTTTTCTATGTGCATGTCCCCGACAAGATCTGGGTACAAGAAGTTGGGACTCGAACCAGTCGATCCTTTGCAAGGTCAGCCATGCCGAGCCCGAAAAAAACCCATGGGGGATGAGAATAAATATGATGGAGTAGGATATCCTTTTAAAATGTTACTCAAGGAATCCCTTGCACGAAAAAGGAATGAAATGATGGACAAATTTGCACAGATCCTTTGGCAGTTGCCCACAGGAGATGCATCTTCATCAAGCGTCCATGCAATCCCCTTCAAGGTACAAGTAAATTTTGATATTCCATTATTTGAAGGACTAATAGATGCAGATGTTTTAGATAAATGGTTGAATTTGATCGAAGGGTATTTTTTGGTCCACAATTTTTTTGACAGGGAAAAGATTACTTTTGCACTCCTCAAGGTCGTCCCTGTGTTAAGGACTAGTGGAATACTTAATCTAAGAAAAGGGCCATAGAGGAATCTGCAATATTTGTCATTTCCCCCACAAGGGATTCCTTTAGGGATGCCATTAAATAATAGTACTACAATGTTGGAAGCTGGGAGGACCAGTACACAACATGGAACACACTGCGTCAAGAAAGCGACCAGATAGTACCAGATTTCACCAATATTTTCCATACCATGTGCACCAAATTGGGTATCAAAGACTCTAAATGAAATCTAGTGCTCAAATACCATAGTTTTTTGCATAGATAAATTCAAATAAAAATGGATTTTTAGTACATCGCATCATTAGGTGCGGCTTATAGACATGTTGTCAAGATCAAGAAGAAATTTAAGCAGAAGAGAAGAGAGTTTGGATCTGAAAACTCCTCATAGCCAAAGCAGGGAAAAGGCGGCCCCAACTTAAAAAAAAGGGACAAAGCAAAGATGGTCTCTCTCAGGAAAACCATTCCAAGCCACAACCCAAGAAGGGTAATGAGAAGTCGAAGAAGGACATGGGAAAATGGTGCGAATACCATAAAATCCCTTGGCACAACATCGAAGAATGTCGCTCCAAGCAGTCACTGGTGGTCAATTTGAAAGCTTCTGAGTCAGAGGAAGATTCTAAATCTGAATCAAATATAGAAAGTGGGAAGCGGATCATTGATGTCAAACCCAGTGCCATTGTTGCTACCACCAAATTCCAACCAAGCGAACCAGAAGAACCTGAGGAAGGGGAATGCCTCTTTCACTCATAGATGTGGGTAAATGGGAACTCCACTGCATTTCATTGTCGATAGTGACAATCAGAAGAACCTTATTTTAGCAGAGGTCTTCAAGCAGTTAGACCTGTCGATAACACTGCACCTGCAGCCCTACACCATTGGATAGATTCACCAAGGACGATATCTTCGCATCAGCCAACAATGTCGTCTGCCCTACAACATCAAGCCCTTCAAAGACGAGGTATTTTGTGATATTTATCCCCTTCAAGTTTGTGATGTTATTTTAGGCCAGCCATATTTGTGGAAGCAACATGTTTTGTATGATTCTAGGCCCCACAGTGTTATTATTACTTTGGGTAGACAATTGTACAGGATACCAGAGGTAGTGTCGCCTACCGTTATTTCTTTAATCTCTACTAAGAAATGTAGTAAGGTCATTTCACAGACCGGAAATTTCATCTTCTTTGTGATCTATGCTCACAATAAGAAGAAGTTTGTTGCCACATCTGTGACCTCTACACAGAGCCTCTATTTAGAGGAGAAGCAAGTGGATGGGATAGTGGAAGAGTATAGAGACATCTTCTCCTCACCCACCGGGGTACTGATGCACTGCCAAGTCAAGCATCCAATTCATCTAACCCTCGGTGCCTCGCTGCCTAATGGACCAGTCTATCGTCACTCGCTAATGGAAAAAATGATGAAATCAAGTGCCCGATACAAGAGCTTCTTCAAAAGGGGCACATCCGAACCATCTCCTCCCCTTGCAAAAATCTCAATTGTGCTGGTGCAGAAGAAAGACGTGACATGGCAGCTCTACATTGATTACAGAGCATTAAAAAAAATCACAGTCAGGAACTGGTACCCAATTCCCCGAATTGATGACCTTCTTGACCAACTCAAGGGGGAAAAGTTCTTCAGCAAGATTGACCTAAAATCTATCTACGACCAGGTTCCCATTGAACCAACTGATGCATGGAAGACAACTTTCAAATCTAAAGAAGGTCTCTTTGAATGGTTGGTCATGCCCTTTGGCTTAACAAATGCACCAACAACCATGAGATTGATGGATGATGTATTGAGACTCTTCACCAACTCTTTTGTGGTGGTATATTTGGATGACATCCTCATCTTCAACGGAACTTGGGAGGAGCACATGCAGCATATTCAGCAGGTTTTGGGCACTTTTCGAGAGGACACGCTATATACCAACTTGGAAACATGTTCCTTTGGCATGAACAGGGTCCAATACTTGGGCTACATTGTTGATGAGCATGGGGTACATGTGGATCCAGCTAAGATCCAATTCATTCATGGCTGGCCAGCCCCAACCACACTAACCAAGTTTCATAGCTTCTTGGGACTTGCCAACTTCTACCGAAGGTTCATGTTGGGATTCACCCATATTACATGGGCCCGCAGCCAAGTAACCGAGGGCGGTGGAAAGGAAAAGTTTGCATGGGGGCAGGCACAACAACAATCATTTGATGATATGAAGCATTGCTTGTGCTCAGCTCCAGTACTCTCCTTACTTGATCTACAACAATTGTTTGAGATTGATATTGATGCCTCCCACTATGTTTTCGGTGCAGTTCTCACTCAGCATGGTAATCCAGTAGCATACCATAGTGAGACACTCTTAGATATTTTCCATAAATGGCCCACCTATGACAAATAAATGTATTCCATTGTGTAAGCATGTTGTCAATGGAAACATTACATTCTGGGAAAGGAGACAATCATCCACATTGATCACAAGACTCTACAATTCATACAGACACAAGGGAAGTTGCAGAACGTCCACCATCAAAAGTGGTCCACATACCTACAGTAGTTCCATCTCAACATCAAGTATAAAATAGGGAGCACAAATCGTGTCATTGACTGCCTCAATCACCCTCATGTTGATGCACTCACCACAGTGCTCCATTCATGTGGGCATGAGGCATCTGATTGGCCCCAACTTTATCAGCATGACCCTGACTTTGCCACCACCTATCATCTCTTGGGTACAAGAGTGAATGTCATTGATTTTCACATCCAAGATGGACTGTTATGCCATCTAGGCCACCTCTATGTTCCCACAAGGAAGTGTGAAAAGATTATTTGGGAGGCTCACTACAGTTGGATGGCAGGACATTTTGGTGTGGATAAAACTATGGTCATTCTACAGAAGCATTTTTATTGGCCAAAACATCGACAAGACATCAGTAAGTATATCAAATCTTGCACTCCTTGTGTCATTTCCAAGCAAACCATCAAGAATCAAGACTTATACACCCCTCTTCCTACTCTTGAGAGGCCTTGAGAATCCATCTCGATGGATTACATGTCTAGCCTTCCATCCACCAAACATGGTAATGATTGTGTATTTGTGGTGGTTGATCGGTTTTTGAATATGGCCATTATCACAGCCTGCAAGAAGAGCATCGTAGCGGCAGATACTGCCAAGATCTTCTTCGAATGGGTGTGGATCCATTTTGGGATACCACATACCATCACTGCATATCAGGATAGTAGGTTCCTCAACACATTTTGTTGGAGTATCTGGTCACTATTGGACACCAAGTTCACTAAATCCACTTCTTTCCACCCCCAAACTAATGACCAGACAGAGGTCATAAATTAGATGATTGTGAAAATCCTATGCATGTACTACTCTAAAAATTTGTGTAAATAGGATGAGAGTATTCCCTATGTTCAGCACAGCTACAACAGGTCTCTCCATAGCTCCACCATCCATAGCCAATTTCAGGTAGGGTTAGGATTCCAACCCTTGGGTCCCATTGATGTTTCACTACCTCTTGCAACCACACAGGAAGAATCTTCCCATGTTCAGTCTGAGGCCGATAAAGCCACCAGATTCATTAAGTAGATACAACACATCCGACAACAGGTCCATGATATTTTTTAGAAATCCAATGCTAAGAACAAGCAGTGCCATGATCAACATCGGGTACCGCACTAGTTTAAGGTGGGAGACAAGTTCTAGATACATTTCCAGAAAGAGTTCCTTACAAGGCCCCATCGGAAGCTCCTCCCACTTCTCTATGGGCCTTACACTATCACTAAGGTTTTGCATAGAAATGGTGTTGGCACAAGGGCAGACACAGGGTTCAAGGCTTCAGCAGTGCACCAACAAAACCCTAATTACTGGCCCTTTCGGCAACACCTGCGAAGAAAATGAAGTCTCACCCAAGGTAGAGGTAGGGGTGGTTGTAGGACTCAAGTGTCTACAACCTAGCTGGGACACAGATATGTGATTACAACACTTAACACAGCACTTAGTAGTTAATATTCATCAGTATTTAACCCTCATTCACATCGCAGGTTGGAACCCTAATTACATAATAGCGTAGTATTCACAAAATCCAACACACCCTAGCACTTAGCATATAGAAATAGATCAGATCTGGTATTCATTCACATTACTAAGCACTAAGCTACTATATCAGATACATCTAACACACAGATCATAGCACTAAGCATAAATCACAACAATCACATAAGAATCATAAGCACAAAGCAACCACAACACATGATATATGTGGTTCACCCCAGTGTGGGGCTATGTCCACCAACTCTTCTTCTTATTTATTATATTTTTTCAATCTTATTACATGCACAGAGCCTCAGAACCCACTCTACATAGGACATGAGATCTTCCTGCACCTCACCAGATCCTCCTTCCCTGAGCTAGGTTCAAGCATAGAGTTGTTCTTACAATTACTTGCACTCAGCCCTGCAAGTTCTCAACATACAGTATGCACAGAGCTAGCTTGATCGCATAGATCCAACTACTAACATCACTTGCACTTATCACATTCACACTTAGCTTACATCTGACTCCACTAGGTCTCTACTTACATCACCTAGATTTCTATTTATACATTACAAAATGGGCTTAAACATGGGTAAACCCATGGGCTGACATCCCTTACCCGTTACATAAACCCTAAACCCAAAAGTGCCCTAAAAAGGGGCCGAGATCCCGTGATCTCTGCTTCGCCTTATGCTCCACCTTTGACCAGCCTATAAAAGTCCCAAAAATGGTCAAATGTGACCAAGGTTATCCAAAACTTGGTCAAGGGCCAACAGGCCCCCAACACTCACCTGTGACTTGTCCCAAGTCACTCTAATCTAGGTAGCTCTACCTCAAATGCCTCAAGCTTGGTTGGAGCTGCCTCGACCTGTTGCTTCGCCAGAGCCTCCTACTCAGAGAACTCCTGAATAGTCTTCTCTGTCATAGGTCCTTCCAAGCATTGTTCTATTGTGGTGACCACTTGTTCTAGTTCTTCACCTCGTCCTTCAATTTCCTCAAAAAGTATGCAAGCTACATCCTACACCGACTGGAGTCACTGAGTCATTTCCATAACCTTGCTCTGTATGGAATGGACCTGTTGTTGAAACATGCATTGCTCCTGGGACCTTTTCATCCTCTCGACCATTGACAGAGGCTTCAACTATGCATGCATTGATTCTTCTTGCTGCTTTGCCTCCTAGAGTTGGGACTCCAATTCTCTTAGTTCAGGGTCCTCTGCAAGATGCTCGTAAGTCTGTGCACTTTGACTACTAATTTGTTTAAATTCCAAGGCCAATGCATTGATTCTCTGGACTGCGCTCCAGGCAGTTTCTTCTCTCTAGTCTCGCACTTCCTGCGGAGTGCTTGGCACGGCTTGTAACTCCAGTTTGTCTACCCTCTGTTGGAGCTATTGAATGGCTTCAGCAAGCTTTGCCACTTGATCCTCTACTAGGTATTCTTCCATCCGTTCTAAGCCCATCACAAAGTGAATTTCTCTATTGACTGATTCTTTAATTCCAATCTTCTCTACGAGCAGTTGTTCCTTCTCCTTCTGGATCTGCGCTCTATCCTCTGCAAACTTGTCTTGGATGTCATCTTTTTCCTACTACGCAACCCAATGTTTCTCTATGGATTCCTCTTGTGCTTGCTTTAAGGATTTTGTGGCCTTCTCTTTTTCTTCTTGAATACGATGAAGGTGAGCTTCAGTCGCATCTTCTATTCGGCGTAGCTGGGAAGGTTCATCTCCCAATTCTGTTCCTTCTGATGATGAGGGTGCAGTAGACACTGTGCAGCTAGAGTAGAGGGATTGTTGTACCCCTTTCAGCTCTACTTTGATCCGGTCATACATGGTTTCTTTCTTGGCTTCATTGCACTATAAAATATCCTCAGAGGTATCTGAGATAGCAGTGATGATGAAATCTATGTCATCCATTGTGAGTACAGTCTGCATCTGTGGTTTATTGGCTTTTGACTTCTTCCACGATGTAGGTTTTGTGGGGGAAACCTTTCTTTTCTTGGATGTCTCAGCTTCATCAAGGAGATCCCTGGGTGTTGTTACTTCACCTTGTTTCTTCTTGTCTTCTTCCCCATGGTTCTCTTCTTTGTCTACTTCATCATCACCTCCCCCTCCAAGTGAATCTGAAGCAGTCTCTTCGGATGCGTTGTTCATCTCTTGTACCTCTTCCTTATTCTTCCTTTTTTTGTTGTTGGGTGCATCATACTCTTCGTGAGTAACCACAGGAATTTCGATGAGGTCGGGGTCGGACAGTTCTGCCTCGTTGACTGGTATAAGGAACTCTGCAGGCCATTCCTTAGTGATTTCTTCCATGTCCTCCTTTGTGAGATTATAATAAGACTGGAGCTCTTCTTTACTTTCATCTGCGCATGCAGTGATATAAATAAAATGTCTATCTGCACAGAACTTCACAAATGGTCTGAACCTGTGCAAGGTGTTCGGCATCATACGAGGGAAAGACTCAATATCCCTCTTCAACTGCAGGTAGTAGGTGTGGAACACCACGTTGGACTGCCAATGCTTAGCCATGTAGCTCAAGTACCAGAGCATGGTTAACTTCGCAGCTAAGGGTTCATATGGCTCAATATCAGGGAAGGTCGCACCTTCCGGTATCTCCCAAGCGATGAAAGATATGAGTATCAGCAACCAACTAAAATGAAATGCATAGCCCTGATCCTCAGCTTCGCAGCAGTATTTTTATCACTGGTTGACGAGGTAACTCGCCCAGTTCATTTGTAGTCCTTCCATGCATTTTCTCATGAGGTCAACAACGAACCCCATGACCTATGTGGGTTTGTTCTTCCTTACTATCTTATCAGGGATCAACTGGCAAGCTAGGCGCACTGCACCATTATGAATGGAGGCTACCTTGTAACCTCGCTTCCCCTTCTCCACATCGCCATAGGTATATTTAATATTCTACGCCAGGGTGCGATCTGCAGCCTTCCCTGGATAAAAGTCTTGCGGGTCTGGTCCTTGCATTCTCAATCCGGTGATCCGATGGATCAGTGCCAGATCTATGGTGATGCATTTTTCCAGCCACAGATAACCTCCATGGAAGCACAACAGCAGGATTTTAACGCACATGTTAACCTCCTGATGCCTTCTAAAGTGGGGTATCTTCATCATGTTAAGAATAGTGGACCTCGTGATGTCCATAATCCATGGTTGGGGGATGATCTTCAGCTTCTTCCCCTTGGTCTTGGTCAAATACTTATGCGGGGCAACCATTCCATGGTTCTTGTGATCTCCCAAGTTGAAGTCACTGATATTTAACGTCATGATCTGTCCTAACTGCGGTCCTACTGCGTGTATCCCCTTTAGGAGGTACACAGTAATCAAGGTGTAGTTGAAGTCCCTTAGGACACTGTCACGACTAACTGCACCAGCTAGAGGTGGGATATAGTCTGGCGGGATGCATAGGATGAGCTTTGTGTTTTCCATGTCATCACGATGCTTGGTTATTTTCTCGATCACAACTCAGGATGGTCCAGATCCATAAGCAATCGATGGGGATGCTTGCACTCCTCTCATCGACGAGGCTTGAACTTTGGTAGACATGACCTTCTTAGCCATGAGGTCTATGAGGATATCTTCGACAGATTTCTCTACTGCTCTGAAATCACCCGACATGCATGCTCGAGATCAGGTCGGTGATCAAATACTCAATGTAATAGAGCAGGTGGCGAGGTCTCAATAGGCACAGCACGAAAGCAACTAGTTCTGTGTGGGCTCGAATAATCATTGTTTACAAAAGTGTTCTCAGTGCAATACTCGACAAGATAAATAACTAACATCGTAACGGATTCCTCCAATGGGTAGGAATTCCTTAATCAATGCAGTTCCATCTGTTATGGCGCATTCCCAACGATATAATGGAAATCTTCCTGTCCATAAATGAAGTTCAAGCTATTATGGAGCGTTGGGATAATGGTCAAGATGCCTCCAATGGTCATATTTCTTCGTCGTGGCAAAGTGCCAATCTTTGTTGTTCTTCTATCTCGACAAAGTTCAAGTTTTGTAAATCTTCCTTCTGCGAAGTCCTCTCTGGAACTTCCAGTAATTTTTCTAACCTTTCTTTCTTCTTGCTGATATGTCTTGCTTTCTTCCCTCTGATCTGAGTCACTGGGTTCCTCTTTCCATTATTGTTATTATCTTCTCTTAGCATAGTAACTTCGCACTACTGCGGGTCGTTCAAGGGTAATACTTCTTCTCTTTCTGGAGTGGGCGCTCTACTCTCTTGTACAGACAAGTGTTTCAAGTCTTCATGTGTTCTTTCAACTTAGACATCCAAATATTTGGTCCTCAGTAGCTTTGATTTGTCCTTTTGTTCTTCTATTAAGTGCGCTACTCTCCTAGCCATGAAATTTCTTAGTTCTTACTTTTTTTGTTCTAGATCTTCCTCTTCTTGTTTCCTTCATATCTGGTCTTTCTCAATCCAGGTCTTTTCTATCAAAATAGAAAATGGGGCGTTGTTCTCAAAAAAATTAACAACCTAAAATTATTCCTCTGTCAAAGTGCCATGTGCACTCATATGTATCTGGGTAAGTCTTCCACATAGGGTTATCAATTTTCCTTTAAACAGACCTATTCCTCCCAATGAAGGAACCATAGCAGGCTTTCCCAAAATTTCCCAAGTTCTTTCTGTCATAATATTCACCTATGTTTCCTTATCCAGAACATAGTCTATGTCAAAGTCTCCTATTCTTTCTTCTATACACTCTTTTTATTTTAACACCTCTGATAAGTTGATGTCTCTGTGATCATTCAAGGTTTATTTCATCTGTAATAATACAGTCTCTTATTCTTTATGGGGTTCTATCATATCCTTAGTTTATTGGCCTGTCTCATGGTTTTCTTGTTTCATATTCATCTTTTCAACTTTAGCAATCATTCTAGGGCAATCCAAAACTTCATGGTCCATAGATTTATAGCAAAGACAACTAGGACCTCTACCAGGGAATTCCTTAGCAAGATGTCCCGGTCTTCTGCAACTGTAACAAAGAGTTAATCCTCTCTTTCTTTTAAATGATCCCCAACCTTTCCTGTAAAGCGCATTGGGGTCATAGTAACTAACCTGCAAAAAAATCTTTCTAGGATCCTGCATCCATTTTTTAGTCCAAACATTCTTTCTATGCATAGGAATAACATATCTTTCATTACTTCTATCATATCTACTCATATCAAATCTTATTTCTTCTAGTTGTGCCCTAGTTTTCAGACTAGGACAAAATCTATTAGTCATACCTAGATTCATTCTTTCGAAACAAAAATTTTCACTTATCTTACCTTTCTCGGAGCACAAAGCTTTAAGATCTTACCTCTTTTCTTCATATTTGATTCCTTTCTTAGCACAGAGCTTCGCATTCAAGTAGAATATTACGCACTAAAGAAGTAGATCTACGCACAGATCTTTTTCTTTTCTTCGGTTCCTAGCAATCACAGTTTCAGGTCCCAGCAATGGAACCATTTGTTGGCACAGGAGAAGACCTAGGTTTCAATGCTTTAGTAGTGCACCAACAAAACCCTAACTACTGGCCCTTTCGGCAACACCTGTGAAGCAGATGAAGTCTCACCCGAGGTAGAGGTAGTGGTGGTTGCAGAAATCAAGTGTCTACAACCTAGCTGGGACACATATATGTGATTACAACACTTAACAGAGCACTTAGCAGTTAATATTCATCATTATTTAACCCTCATTCACATCGCAGTTCGTAACCCTAATTACATAACAGTGTAGTATTCACAAAATCCAACACACCCCAACACTTAGCATATAGAAATAGATCAAATCTGGTATTCATTCACATTACTAAGAACTAAGCTACTATATCAGATACATCTAACACACAGATCACAACAATAAGCATAAATCACAACAATCACATAAGAATCATAAGCACAAAGCAACCACAACATAGGATATACGTGGTTTACCCCAATGTGGGGCTACGTCCACCAACTCTTCTTCTTATTTGTTATCTTTTGTCAATATTATTACATGCACAGAACCTTAGAACCCACTCTACATAGGACAAGAGATCTGTGTGCACCTCGCCAGATCCTCCTTCCCTGAGCTAGGTTCAAGCACAGAGTTGTTCTTACAATTACTTGCACTCAACCCTGCAAGTTCTCAACATACAGTATGCACAGAGCTAGTTTGATCACATAAATCCAACTACTAACATCACTTGCACTTAGCACATTCGCACTTAGCTTATGTCTGACTCCACTAGGTTCTACTTACATCGCCTAGCTCTCTATTTATACATTACAAAATGGGCATAAATATGGGTAAACCCATGGGTTGACATCACATACCCGTTACCTAAACCCTAAACCCAAAAGTGCCCTAAAAAGGGGTCGAGATCTCACGATCTCTGCTTCGCCTTTCACTCCGCCTTCGACCAGCCTGTCAAAGTCCCAAAAATGGTCAAGCATGACTAAGGTTCTCCAAAATTTGTTTTAAGGGCCAACAAATGGTTTTGATCTCAACACTCCACTCTTCCTTGGCTTGCACCCAGTGTTCAATGTGGACTTCCTTCAGCCATATTTTCCACCATTATTGGACACCTCAGAGATCGCAGAATAGTTGACACCAACATGGATCAACTCTGACTGCATGGAACATGCATCCACTGATCAGATAGTGGACACACATGTCAAGGGCACTCGCCAGTAGAGGATCTAGCTTTATCATGTTATCAAGACACGGCAGCTCCTACACTAAGGCCAGTGGCTCACCCGGGGCCAAATTCAACAGAATTTTCCTCACTTGATGCGGACACTCAACACAATGGAGACCATTTCTTCCTAATGGGGGAGGACTAATCCAAGTTTATATCATTTTCCACCCACCTATTCCAACTAACTCCTCTTGACAATTTTTAGTTCAACACGTTCTTCTGTACTTCTTTGTAATTGTGGGTTATACACTTTCGAGGTTGTCTGAATCCCTACAAATCTTCCAAGTGGAGACTGGTGGCCTCCCACCTAATCCAACTGGCTTATTTTGGAATTTTTCATGTCAGTGCATCTTTTTGTACTTCCAGGGTCGTTTTGGGGCCCTAAACAGTGTTTTTTTGGCTTTCCACAATCAAACTATAGACGGAGTCAAATTTTGATGGCATAATGTGTATTTCTCGAAAAAACCTTCCAACGGGCTATCATGCACCTAAAACAGAGACCGTATGCAAAAGTTACGACCATGGGAAGTTGAGGTACCAACTTACCCATCGAGGCCCACATAACTTTTGGTGTTTCATCTCCTAGGGTTAGGTTTTTGGATGTCTAGGGTTTTGGCATTCATGAGTAATGTTAAAAAGGCTTCTAGAGCCTCATTGTAATCATTTTTCTCATACGGATGCGCATAGCAAGCCACATCTCTTCTCAGATATAGCTACCACCATTCGAGCAAGTGGTTTCCATTTCTGCAGTTTTACATTTTCATCCTATTTTGCTTATTCAATAGAAGTTATTGTTCACTGGATATTTGTTGTTGTTCTCTGTATCTCTTTGTTATTGTATTCATTATGTTATTCTTTTCATTCTGCTCATAAATCCGAATCAAAAAGTAAGCTTGATTTTACAAAAACTTCCTTTAGAAATATATCAAGTAATTACTAGCCTATGGAACCCATAAACTAACAAATATATTAAGTAAATATGTTACATTAAGTCTTCTTGTTATTGATTTTTTAAGGAAACAACATAACATTCCTTCCCAAAATGCTTTGAGCTCAAATTATAAGGAAGTAAACAAAATTGCAATTGGTCTAGTTAGCCCCATTATTTTTATGGGGAACTAAGGTGGTGCAACATGAAACAACAAATAGATAAGGGTTACGTCATTATTTCATATGGATAAGAGATATGGAAGCTAATAGCAAGTCTGACAACACAACTAGAAAACAACAAGTAACTACTAGAGAAAGACATGTTCCTAGTGTTGATAGAGGAAAGGCAGTTGGGTGTTGGGTGGTTACATGTGCATTAAAGAAAATCATTTAGGTAGTTGCATGAGAATTAATGATGGGAGGCTAAGTAATGGCTAGTTGTATTAGGGTTTGATGGGACCATGCACCTCTAAGCATGCATATATAACTATATGGATAAGGATCGTGTAAAGGGTTGGATATTGTTGGTCATTGTTAATGTTGTTGGATATTGTTCATAATTGTTAAGGGGTGATGTGGGTATAGTT
>SNQJ01S0063724.1:75453-108482 GCA_010110895.2 Picea sitchensis | reverse complement strand
AAAAGAAAATAACAAACTTCAAGGGGAGCAACATCACACAATACCTCATCTTTGAATGGCTTGATGTCGTATGACAGGCGACACTATTGGCTGACACGAAGATCACTTCCTTAATGGAGCCATCCGATGGTGTAGGGTTGCGGGTGTGACGTTGTTGATAGGAATAGCCGCTTGATGACCTCTACTGAGATGAGGTTATTCTGGCTACCACCATCAATGATGAAGTGTAGTGGAGTGCCTTTCACCCACATCTGTGAATGAAAGAGGTGTTTTCCTTCCTCTGGCTCATCAGGTTCATCGAGCTGGATCTTGGTGGTAGCAACGGTGGCACTGGGTTCCACGTCAATGAACTGTCTCCCCTTCTCTGGTTCTGACTCAGAGTTGGAACCTGCATCTGATTCAAAATATTTTACTTCAGCCACTAATGTCTGCTTTGAGCGACAATCAACAGTGTTATGCGAGGGGCTCTTATGGAAGTCGCACCACTTCCCGGTATCTTTCTTTGTTTGTCTTTCTTTGCTTGCGGCTTGGACTAGTTGTCATGAAGTTTCCCATATTTTCTCTGTCCTTTGTTCTACGGGTTAGGGCTGCCCTTGCCCTTCTTATGCTGTGAGGGGTTCCCAGACCTAAACTGCTGCATCTTTTGTTTAAGCTTCTGCTTGATTTTGACGACATATCGATAGGCCGTGCCTAAGGACAAGATGTCCAAAAACTCCATTTTTGTCTGGATGTATCTATGCAGACTGTCACAATACTTGAGCACCAGATGTCGCTCAAAATCTTTGATACCCAGCTTGGTGTGCAAGGTATGGAAGACATTGGTGAACTCTGGGATTGTTTGGTCTCTTTTCTGTCGCAGTGTGGTCCATCTTGTATACAAGTCGTCATAACTTCCAACAGGGTAGTATTGTTTCTTAATAAAATCCCTGAAGGAATCCCAAGTGGGTGAAACTACAAATAATATGGATCCTTCTGTTTGATTTTTCTCACAAAAAGTCTCCCACCAATCTTTGACATGGGGGACGGCCTTGAGGAGCGCAACTACAATCTTTTCTCTATCAGAAAAGTTGTGGATAGAAAAATACCATTCTAGAGGGTTTAACCATTTATCTACGACATCCGCATCTATTTTACCTTCAAATATAGGAATATAAAAATTGATTTGTACCTTGAATGGGGTGGCACTTCCGCTTGAGGTGGATGCGTCGCTTGTCGGCAGCCGTTGAAGGATTTGTGCGAAGCTGTCCATCATCTCGTTCCTCTGTCACTCAAGGGCTTCCTCGTGCAACATTTTGAAAGGATCTCTTGTCCCATCATCCTTCTTTTCACCCGCCATGGGTAGTTTCTTGGGTGAGCAAGAGCAGTTTCCCTCAAGAGAAACAAGCTCAAGACCCAACTCTCTATACCCTGAACGCGTCGGGGACATGCATTAAAAAACAACAAGGAGGAGATCGCTTTGATACCACTGATCCGGATTTATGAGTGGAACAAAATGAAACCACATATTTGTAATGTTAACACATATACACAGTGAAAAATAACAAATATACAATAAAACTTGACTTCTATTAAATAACAAATATACTGAAAACTGTAAAATGCATACTGAAAACAAGCTTGTTAGAATGGTGGCAAATTATCTCTGAGAAGAGATGTGAAGACTACGCTCATTCGCAAGAAGATGGGTACAATGAGACTCTGAAATCCTTTTTAAAATAAATATGAATGCCACAACCCTAGACATCCAAAAACCTAACCCTAGGAGATGAAGCGACAAAAGTCATGTGGGCCCCGTTGGGGTAAGTTCGTACATTAACTTCTCGGGGTCATAACTTTTGCATACGATCTTCGTTTAGGGTGCATGGTATCTCGTTGGAAAGGTATTGACGAGGAGATTCATTTAGGGGGATCAATGAAAGCCTCCAACTATCATTGAAGTTTTTGATCGTGAAAAAACGTTGTTTAGGCCCTCAAACTGGCCCCAGAAGCCAAAAACTCCTAAAAATAGTAAATTGCCAAAATTGTCAGAAAACTATTTTGAGCTAGTTGGAAAAGGTGGGTGGCCACCGATATCCACTTGGATCAACTACTAAGTTCTCCTCTTCTTCTTGTTCCTTTCTTCTTCAACTCCCTTTTTCTTCCTTTCTCTTCTTCTCCTCGTCCAAGGATTATACCCATCTTCTACCATTGCAACCATTTCTTCTGTTTGACTTCTTCACCTTCTCCTATGAGCTACAAGCTTGTTCTCCTCAATGATGGTTCTGCCTAGCTACCCTACTAGAACTGTCTTCTTCTTCTTTCACTCTATAATCCCTTCCTTTACTTCTACATTTTTCCTTCTTCTTTCTTCCTCTTCATCTCCTCTATGTTCTAGCAATAATAATACCAAAACAACCCCTTCTTTCTTCAATTTTCATGTGCCCCCTTTTAATAAGCTTCAATGATGCAACAAACAAACAAATAAAGGAGTGATGACCATTGTCCAAATTGTCATGTGGAGGGCTTCAAAAGGAGTGCAAGCCCACAACATTAAATTTCCAATTAAGTCATTACATGATGAGGGATTTCTAAGGGGCATGGACCTTTCTTGTAATTCCAACCCCAATCTAAACCTATGAATTTCACCTTAGCCATTGATAAATCAAGGAGAGATCGAGCAACCCATGAAAATCATGGGGCATAAAGGCTCTTACATCATCATAGTCCACAACCCTAATGATAACCTATTTGCGTCAATTTGGATGAAGAAGATCTGACGACTCTCGCGGATCATGAGTATAAAAGCATCCCTTGTCACAACCATCCCAAACCTCCCATGATTCATTACAAGCATTGATTTATGCCAGGTGGGCTTAGGGAACTCGATCAAAGTATCTATCCGAAGATAGATCATGAGTAAGTAGTCCGAGGGAGGGCTTATGTATGGGCCCCGCCTAAAAAACACACATAGGCTAGGGGGAGAGCTTACCCGGTAGCCCACCCCGATGCGATGGGGGGAGAGAGGATTCAATATCTCACAAATATCTCAAGCTCAAACACACCCCCTCCGTCTCCCACATGCTTTGATGCCACCATGATGGTTGAGCTTTGATGCTCTTGCATTAGCTTCTCTATATAGACTATGGCTATTTAACAATCGAGCATATCTATGTCTCATGCGATATGTTCTTTTCTCTTTTATTTTTAGACCATTAGTTAGTGTAGATTAACGAAAATATTGAGTTAAAAATGGATGATGTTCTTCTTTAGTGGACAAATATGGTTATTGTTTATATTTTGTTAGCTTGGTTGGTTAGATTGTATGCTAGTTATATTTACACCATAATCAATAAGGGTTCAATTGTTTCTTTTCAAGGAAATAATCTCACCCAACCCCCACACACTTAAGCGAAGAATGGGGTTATTGATACCATGCCAATGCTTATGAAGCTCTCCCCCTTCTTCCTTGGAACTTTTGGATGGAAGGCTAATTGACTGTCGATTGCATATGTGTCTAGCAACCCCAAAATGATCTGTTGAGATTTGATCCCAAAACCTTTGCTGACTTAGCACAAAAGCATCTTCTACTCAAACTAACCCTTGGAGCTAGGATTTGATTATATGTAGCACACTATTTGTTCCTTAGGTGTCCAAAAATACATGGGTTAATCCCCTAACATAGAAAATAATTATGACATGTGATACCATTGTTGTAGGAAGATTAGCATAGAAAATAATTATGACACATGATACCATTGTTGTAGGAAGATTAATATTATGAAGGGAAAGTTTAAGATTTGTTGTAGTCTAAACATTCTATGTTTTGGCCCTTTTCCGGGGATTATTATTTTTTGTTTAATTGTGTTCGAAATCCGGTGAGAAATTGTTGGATATGCGGATTTGAGTGGCTAAGTCTGTATAATATGAGTGCCCCAGAGGGTTTTCAACACGCTGAATCCATTTATGCATTCATAAATGCAATTTAAACAATAGAAAATTGTAATTTTGTCTAGATTTATGTTGTGAGATTCCAACAAAAAATCCAAAACATAGAACATTTAAACAACGCCTTAAGATTTTATCAATGATATGAAAAAATGATTAAATAATCTTAGATTTAAAATGATACACAATTATAAATTTAACCATATAAATTGGAGAGTACAATTATAAAATTAATGTGTATAGTTTGTAGGGTAAAAACAACCCATAAAACATATGGAAGAGTACTCGTAAGCATCATAACAAAATCCAAATAAACGAGACATAAACATTACTCAAATTATACAATTTCTCCAATACATAAATATTACTCGAAGTATACAATTTCTATGGCAAGTACAACATCTATAAAATTAGAACAATCCAAATAGACGAGACATAAATATTATTCGAACTATACAATTTCTCCAATACATAAATATTACTCCAAGTATACAATTTCTATGGCAAGTACAACATCTATAAAATTAGAAACAAATTCTAACATTGTGGAATAATGATATGAACTCTAGTTGTATGACGAGGACAGTAGAAGAAGAGCCTTACCTACTAGTATAATAAAATATATTACACCCTTTTATATTGAGAGAGTTTACAAGTACATATGATATCCTAAGTAAGAGAACAACAGAGTTTATAAGTACACATAATTAAATCCTCATTGAGGTGGTCGACATGATAAAAGTTGGGAGTATATTATATAATATCTCGAGTTGGATCTTCAATGGTATATATATGGTATTTTAGGTTGGTTAGTCAATATGTTCTAGGTCAGAGTGTTTTTGTAATATTAGGTCGAAGAGTTTGTAACGTCTAATGATATAATATCATTGAATATTAATAATAAAATACATTACTAGTTGTAAACAGATAAGGACAGAGTCATAGGGGGTTATGATTCCACAAGAGAGGGGCTAAAGAGGCTAAGACAAATAATAATATTTTATTAAACCTGTCTTGGAATTAGTTGGGAAAAGTGGTTAATTGCATGCAAAATATATAAACCATGATTTTGGTTGTTTGGGGGTTTCTCAATCATTCTTGTTCTTGATTTTTGGGATAGGAATGAGAGGTTGAAGGTAGAGAGCTATTGCTAGTTGGCTATATGAGTCTACTTGATATGCATGAAAATGATGACAGTTGAGGAGAATTGTCCACAACTGAGATTCCCTTGAGTTTCTAGCGTCGAGATTTCCTGGCCAGTAGCCGAACCTTGGAAAGAAGTGGAACAATATGAGAGACTACATGGTAAAGAAGGAGGCTCCTTTCTTTGGGGTGTGAAAACTGAGAAAAAAAAGGAGCCGGTAAACTGGAATTGTTGTGAGTCAAAAAGGTAGAACATTATATAACAACTTGATTACTAAACTGGTTTGAGACTTAGAGTCACCTAGCCACGAGTCCTTGTGGATTTATAGCCTAGGATGACATTCGAAGAACAAAAAATTTACACCTTCGATAGCTAAAACCCTACCTTCAATAACGAAAACCCTTTTATTGCCTCACAACGAGTTACGGAGAAACAAAACTGCGAAAATAGAAGTGCACTCTATTCGTATAAACTCGAGTATCTCATGAGCCTCGTCGACATATAAAGGATCGTTGCTTGTTCCACCCATTAAGGAGCCCGTCGTTCACTACAATATTTGCGCATGGTTAAATACGACTCGCACCTAACCCAGTGATCGCAGGCTAGTTCGAGAACAAATAACTTTGGGAAAAAATTAGTCGAAACAAATTCGATATGCTTGGATTTCATGCTAGTGTTATTTGCGAATGACTTTGAACTTCAGGGCATTGCTTTTCCCTGTTTTCCACGAAAATTTTATCCCTCGTGCAGATGTTTTTTTTGCCTGTTTGTTTATGGCTTCATAGTGCAGTGTTTCAAAATCTTAACAATAGACATGAGGAGAACATGCTTACTCCACACCAGATTCTTCCATGGGTGTAGTTCAAATAATGCTGGCCTTAAGTCAGCATCCACTTCCATCTCCAATATTCAACAGAACCTAACAAGAGATTTGGACAGTCTATGTAAGGAGGGAAGGTGGAAGGAGGCCTTAGAAAGCCTAGAGATTATGAGCCAACGAGGCACGAGGTTGGATTCCAATGCCTATACCCGTCTACTGCAGGCCTGTATTGACATGAAGGCTCTGGCAGGGGGTAGGACGGTTCATACTCACATGCAAAATACCGGATTTGAACCAGATGTGTATTTGGCAAACAACCTTGTGAATATGTATGCAAAATTGGGGAGTTTGAAGGATGCGCGTGAAGTGTTTAACAAAATACCTGAGCGAAATGTGGTCTCATGGACATCAATGATTACCGGTTATGTGCAGCAAGGGTCTGCTGAGGAGGCTCTTAGATTGTTTTGCCAGATGAGGATGGCGGGGATGAGCTCAAATCAATTTACTTTTGCCATTATCATAAGAGCATGCACGAGTCTAGCAGCTCTAGAACCAGGTAAGCAAATCCATAGCGGTATAATCAAGTCCGGTTTTGATAAAAATGTCTTTGTGGGTAGTGCTCTTGGTGATATGTATGCCAAGTCTGGAAACATAGATGATGCACTTGAGGTGTTTAACGAAATTCCAGACAGAGATGCGGTCTCGTGGAATGCAATGATTAATGGATATGTGCAAAACGAGCAAGGGGAGAAGGCTATCAAATTGTTCTTTGAAATGCAGGATGCAGGTATGAAGCCTAATCAGTTCACCTTTGCAAGTGTTCTTAAAGCTTGTGGCAACCTAGCAATTCTTGAGCAGGTTCACAGTTGTGTTGTTAAGTATGGAATTCAGTGGGATGTCATTGTCGGAAGTGCCCTTGTTGATATGTATGCCAAATGTGGGAGTATAGAGGATGCGCGGCAAGCATTTGATAAGATGCCTGAGCATGATGTGATATCATGGAGTGCAATGGTTGCTGGTTATGCCCAAGATGGCGATGGTGAGGAGGCTTTGAGGCTTTTTTGCCAGTCACAAGAGGCCGGAGTGAATCCTGACCAATATACATTTGCTAGTAGTCTTAAGGCATGTACGGGCTTAGGAGCTCTGAAGCGGGGTAAGCAGATCCATGTTCAGATAATCAAAGCTGAGTTCGAGTCGGACATCTTTGTGGCTAGTGCCCTTGTGGACATGTATGCCAAATGTGGTGATGTGCAGTATGGGCATAGGGTGTTTGACAAAATGCATAAGCGAGATGAAGTCGCGTGGAATGGGATGATTATAGGATATGCACAAAATGAGCATGGTGAGGAGGCTTTGAAACTTTTTTGTCAAATGCAACAAGCAGACATAAAATGGGATCATTTTGCATTCATTGGTGTCCTTAAGGCATGCGTTAGCCTAGTGGCTTTGGAACAGGGAAAACAAGTCCATTCACATGTCATCAAATCTGGTTTTGAGTCAGAAGCCTCAGTGGGTAATGCTCTTATTGACATGTATGCTAAATGCATGGCAGTAGAGGACTCCCGCAAGTTCTTTGACAAAATGGTTAACCGAGATGTTATCTCATGGAGTGCAATAATTGGAGGATATGCCCAAAATGAGCATGGTGAGGAAGCCCTCAAACTTTGTCTGCAAATGCATGCTGCTGGTATTAAGCTGAGCGAGTTCAGCTTTGGCAGTAGTCTCAAGGCATGTGCCAGTTTAGCAGCTTTAAAACAGGGCAAACAATTCCATGCATGTGCACTTAAAACTGAATTTGAGTCTGACGTCTTTGTGGGTAGTGCTCTTGTTGACATGTATGCTAAATGTGGGAGTATAGATGATGCGACCAAAGTATTCTACAGAATCCCTGAGCGGAATGTAGTTTCATGGAATGCTATGATTGCAGGATATGCTCAGAATGGATGTGGCAAGGATGCCATTCAACTATTTAAAAATATGCAATGCCTAGGCATAATGCCAAATGATGTCACATTTGTTGGTGTTCTGTCTGCATGCAGTCATATAGGCTTAGTGGATGAAAGCCACCATTATTTCAATTCAATGAAATGGGATTATGGCATAACTCATAGAGAGGAGCATTATGCCTGCATGGTTGATCTTCTTGGACGTGCAGGCCGACTGGATGAGGCAGAGAACTTTATACACAGAATGCCAGTTGAACCTCATGCTGTGCTGTGGCGGACCTTGCTTGCTGCCTGCAGAATCCATGGCAATCTAGAGCTAGCAAAACTGGCTGCCAAACGTGCCCTTGAGTTGGAACCTGAAGATGCTGCAACTTATGTGCTGCTTTCAAACATATATGCAGCAACTGGTAGGTGGGATGACGCATTACAGGTAAGAAAAATGATGAAAGATAAGGGAGTGAAAAAGGAGGCAGGAAGTAGTTGGATTGAAATCAAGAACAAGGTTCATGCATTTGTTGTTGGAGACAGATCACATCCTCAGATGGAGAAGATCCTTTCAGAGTTGGAGAGATTAAATGAACAAATGAAAGGAAGAGGGTATGTTCCTGACACAAAATTTGTGCTTTATGATATCGAGCAAGAGGAGAAGGAGCTCTCTCTCAGCCACCACAGTGAGAAGCTAGCTATTGCCTTTGGGCTTATCAACACACTGCCAGGAACACCTATTCGAGTCATCAAAAATCTCAGAGCATGTGGTGACTGCCACACTGCTATCAAGTTCATTTCCAAGATTGTTCAGCGAGAAATTGTTGTAAGGGATGCCAGTCGCTTTCATCATTTCAAGGATGGGCTGTGTTCCTGTGGCGATTATTGGTAAAGAGAACACATGGCCATCATAACACTTGTTTACTTGGAACTGAGCAGTTGGATTGGGATCAAGAACAAGCTTCAGACATTTGTTTTTGGAGGCAGATTATATTCTTAGATGGAGAAGATTTTTGCAGAGTTTCAAAGATTGTGGAACAAATGAAAGGGGTGGTGCATTTGCTGCACACAAAATTTGTGCTTTATGATGTAGAGCAAGAGAATGAGCTCTCTCTCTCTCTGTCAACATGCTAAAAAACTTGCACCTTTTTCTGGCCTTGTAAACATGCTTCCAAGAATGTCCATTCATGTAAACAACGATTACAGAGCTGTAATGACAGTCAGAGTGCTACCAATTTCGTCTCCAACATTGTCAAGCAAAAGGTTGAAGTTAAAAACTGTTATAAGGGATGCCAACTGTTCCTCTAATTTCAAGGATGGGCTGTGTTCTTGTGCGGATTATCGGTGAACTGTTAAGCTGTAATTTTGCATGGCAAATTAAAGGAAAGATGGGTTTCAAGTTGAAGGAGGAGGCAAAGACAAACTTTGAATTAAGGGGGAGGTATATTGTATTGGTTCCCTTCAGGAATTTGTCAAATGCTTATGATTTTATGATTTGACTTGTTGGAAGCTATATGCAGTACCCATTTAGGTAACCCTTTAATTTTTTAAAGGAAGTCATGTTTTAAAGGCCTATACGCCCGTTGGTCTGATGCCATGCAATACAAGTGGGGCCGTCCTTTCAAAACTGGAAAAGGAACGTTAAGGTGAGTTTTCCTTACCGTAACCCCTCTTTTCTCCTCTATTTTCAATTTGCTATCAAGTGGCTACCATGAAGGTTTATCTTGAACACTTTGCACTCTCTAACAGGCAACTATGGAGGTTTCTCTTGAACACTTTGCACTCTCTAACAGGCAACTATACTTCCGATTGGACACTACCCTTGGTTTCTCGTTTGGTGCAATTTTGCCTTTGGGAAAGAGGCATTTTGTTAGTGCTATGGAGTGTCATTATGGTGTTTTTCTTAAGATGGCTGTCTTCTGCATCCATTGAAGAGCATTTGGCATCATGTTAAAAGAGGTTTTCACTTACCTACCCATTATCACCTTTTATTTTGTATTGCTTTTTTTTGTAGTTGGGCATCATTTTTTGCTAAAGGAAAATTCACAGTGTTTCGTGGGGATGTGTCCCTAGGGTGGGGAGCGCACCCCCCACGCTACCCACGCTCCGGGGGTGGGGGGTGGTGCCTTGGGAAACATGGGGAAACACATGGGGAAATGTATCCCTAGTGTGGGGAACACATTTCCCCAAAAAGGGGGCTTTTGGGCATTCCCACTCGAAAAGGGGGACGCTTGGGTACCCCTGCCCCTGAAAGGGGGATTCTTGGGCATCCCCGACTATTTTTTTCCTATAACCCTTAAAAAATAAAAACAAAAAAGGGATAAAGCCGTCTAAAGACTAAAACCTATCTCTATCTCACATTTCACATGCAAAGTTCAAACTCCCTACAATAGATGGATGTAGAGGACCACTCAATGGGATTGACTCCTTGATGCTCATTTTATTTTCAATGCTCATTGTCCATTGTTAATTTTCAGTTTTAACTTTTGAGTCTTGATTCTAGATACTGATGACCTGAGGACGAGTCTTTGACTCGTCACACTTTATGATTTTTGACTTTGAGTAATTTCAATTTACTATTTCAGACTTCAATATCTACTATTTTGCTTAGTACTAATTAGATTATAGAATGATGAATCTAAATCAATGTATACATTATTTCATTTATGAATCAACGAATTCCATTTTTGAATTTGGATCTGAATCATGTTTATATCATTTACAAATTTGAATTTAGTATTTTACTGTTTACTATTTAGTATTTACATTGCAAAATGATGAATTTGCAGGGGATGAATTGTTATTGTTGGGATTTTTTCATTATTATTATTATTTTAGAGACGGGGTCCCCTATTCTAGGGACCATGACGTCCCCCATCCCCCATTATTTTCCTTAACATTTGGGGATGCTCCCACATGTTAGTGTTTGTAGCTCGGACAGGTATTTTCACAAGGGTGTTTACTTGTGAAAATTGTCATTAAATGTATCCTTACCCTTCCTAGAGTTCACTTTATTAATTTATTAATAAAGGTGAACGTCTTTTATTAAAGTGACTAAGTTAAAGTCACTTAATGATTTAATTAAAAGATAGCCATTGATCTCATGATCTAATCTTGACCGTTGAGATTAGGTAAACGACTAAAGTCAAAAATACAAAAACAGAGAGGGTAAAGAAAAGAGACACAAGGATAATTCATTTTCACAAGTCATGTGAGGTGAAGGAGAGGAAAAATCAGATTTGATTTTTACAGCATTGGAGAGAAAGAAGAACAAGTTGCACACATCCCAAGGAGGTAGCACGCTTCCCAAGGAGGATGCATGCATCCCAAGGCAGCAAATTCATGCATCAGAGGTCGCACATGTGGGTAGTAGGTCACATTAATTGCAACAGGTCGCATGCTTCCCAAGGCAACCACATTTATTACAACAACAAAAAATTCGTATAGATCTGTATAGATCCGTACAGACAACCTCAGAGATTTAGTAGCACACAAATTGAGGCAATGTTGTGGTGACATGTTTGCTGATTTGGTTTGTGGTTTTATTTCTTAGAGCCATTTTCCCTATGAGGGGAGCTCTTGTAGGTTCCAAAGTTATTTGAATGAAGAATTGATCTTGAAGAGCAGAAAAAATGTGTACTGTGTGTGATTGCTTTTCTCGTTTTCCGTTGCATGCAAGGGTTAATAATTTTAGCAAAGTATTTAGATCTGATCTGTTTGCTTAGTTAGTTGCTTTTAGAGAAATTAACATGGTATCAGAGCTCTTGCTCTGAGAGAAAAGTAGATTTATTGTATTCAATGTAGATTACTTCAACAGGTTAAATAACAAAGCTCAGATCAACCATGTCGGTAACCAATATGAAGGTTGAGGATCGACTAAACAAGGCTTCAAACTTCTTGCCTTGGAAAACAAGAATCTTAGTGATCTTGAAGGAACAAGAGTTGTGGGAAGTCGTGACCAATGCTCCTCCAATGCAGACCTCAAGGGGTACGCCGATAGTGGTAGACCCTGTAGTGCAGGCAACATGGGATAAGAAGGATATAAAGGCATAGAGGGTGCTCCTTGAAGCCATCAAGGATCATTTGATCCCGCATGTTGCAGAAAAGACTAGATCTAAGAAGACACTTGATGCCCTTGTGTTACTCTTGCAAAGTGACAATATGAGTCATAAGATGATCCTTAAAACCAAACTCACAGAATGAAGAATGTCCACCTCAGACAATGTAACTAACTACCTTATGAGGATCACACAGATTCGTGACTAGCTTGCAGCTGTAGGAGAAACAATACTGGATGCAGAATTAGTGAATGTTGCTTTGTAATACCCCTGTTTCCCCCAACTTGTAATTTATCATCAATTAGGATTACCATGCTATGGCATGTGAATGATGTAAATGTATTTTGTTTAGATTGCCAAYGACTAACTGTGGGGGTGAAGCCTTGAAGTACTGGCCATGATATCACTAGGGAAAAGAATGGGAAAACTATAAGAGGGTTCATTATGTCAAATGGCCCCAAATTTCCCCTTGTTGGGAATAACAAACCCCTTTTGGATCCCAAGGAGAGAAATCAATTAATGAAGGAAGGACTGGTAGTTGAATAATCAACCACCCCCATGAATGGAAGCATGGGCTGGTTGAGGAGACATGAGGCTATCAGCCCAAAGTACCACAGAGTCCTGCAGACCCAGGCCGACCTGAGTTTCCTTCTGACAAAAGGAACCAGATAGGTCAAGAACCATCCCGGGAAAGGTAGGAAGGGGAGATACACGCGCAGAGAGTGGAGGTAGAGGCGTGAGGCTTTGCAGAGAGCAGGAGAGACACCAGACAAGAGCGCATGCACAAAGGGGAACGCGCAACCCGGATATGCAGAAGAAAAGAGGAAGGTCGTGAGCTTGATGCTGAGGAAGCATCTGATAAACCTCGCAGGGTTGCTGTGACAAAGAGAGGATCTCTGAGAAACAACATAAGTTCCCTGGTGATATCATGGCTTGGCACAAGGGTGGCCAGAGCGCTAAGATTGAATGCCTCTAAGCTTACGGTTGGGTGGAAAGGCGCACACCCACAATCAGTTAGTTGGTTGCATTTTGTAATAGATAAGTACTCTCATACCCTACAAAACTGAACTGTGAGAATAAAACAAAGTTGGATATCATGTGAATGTTTCAGGGATGTGCATGTTTGCTTGATGGTTAGATTGTGTTCCTTTATCTTTTGCTTGATTGTGTATTTAAGCAATTAAGGACCCATATGGTCGTATATGATTTGTATATGTAAGTACTAGACCCTCATGTAGGGGCTCGAATCAAAGGAAAGGAACTCTGATTTTGCTAACCATAGGACCAATATTCATATGTGCATATTTACCCTTCCATTCATTTGGAACTCCTAAGAAAGGGGTTTGTTAAGCTCATGAGGTATAACGCTTGTAGGATGCAACCGAGGGTCGT
The DNA here is from genome assembly GCA_010110895.2 of Picea sitchensis. Taxonomy (NCBI): domain Eukaryota; kingdom Viridiplantae; phylum Streptophyta; class Pinopsida; order Pinales; family Pinaceae; genus Picea; species Picea sitchensis. The sequence goes on along the minus strand of SNQJ01S0063724.1, from coordinate 95,213 downwards.
ATCATTTAGACATTTCACTTGTGTGACCAAGGGCTTGTGCCCACAGCCTTAAYTAATTCCCAACCAAGAGTTAAGCGTGTAGCCACGAGGATTTTTGGAGGACCCATATGATTAAGGCCTGGGAACCTTGCGCTAATCATAATGGTGCTAAGTTCTTATTATCTTCGGGGCTCCGGGAGTTCAGAACTCCGAGAGGCCACAACTTCACAACTACCAAAACCCCCAAATGCCGAAGTTGCGAAATGTTGTGAGCCGTTGATCTAGGGAGTCCGTTCAGGACCCTTCTTGACCGTTTGATCTACCAGTGGAGGGTTTCGCGCATGGTACTTCAGCGAAGTTCCACTTTGGGAGAATGGCGCTGCTGTAGCGTCAAAAACTTCGAACGCCGAACTTGCAATGTAAGGAGAGTCGTCGATCCGAAGGAACTTCAGGACCAATCGTGATCGTTTGATCTAGATGGTGGTTAGTTCAGCGCTAACCTACTCCGAGAGTAAACTGGAAACTACACGACCAAAACCCCCGAATGCCGAATTCACGAAGTGACGTGGATCGTCGATCCTTGGATCCCTCGAGATCCTTCTCAATCGTCGATCTAAGGACTYCGTTGAGAACCCCTCTTAGCTGCCCAACCAACCAGGACGCGTTGTGGAGCGACACGTGGCCCCTCTTGTCCTCTGTCAAATGTCGTTCGTTGGACCAGAGCCATTGGATGAGAGGCTATGCAGCAAGAGATCCGATAGTCCAGAGACTTGGTACTCCAGAGGAACTTGGCCAAGAGTCTTCAGAGTGTGTGATGCAGGAGCATCGCTCCACCTCAGCAAATGCGCCATCAAGCCAACACGCAGACGCACAATGGAGAATGGGAGAGGCATCGACCCTCCCATTTTTCAATTTGAAATATATGATCCTATACGGATTTCGTGTTGTAAGGCTGATAAATGCCGGGCCATGCCTTTGTACAGGTAGTGGGTAGGGTTGCCTTTAATGGTTGCTTGTGGCAGGTCCAGATCGTAGTCAGGTCTGGATGAACATTCATGGAATGTAGCCGTAGGAGTATGGTGCCGTAACTGAGACAACGATGGCACTAAGGCGGTGAAGAGGATAAGCTCGTAGAGACCTCTTTTGTAATTATGAGACTTGAGAGAGAGATCTCAGGTAGGGAGAGAGGCCTTGGGAGGTCTTAGAAGTTTTGAGAAAGAGAGCTTGAGAGAACTGGGACTCTGTTACAGTCCAGTTTTTGTAAACATCTGTATAGACACACAGAGATAATAGAAAAGCAGTTTTTCCTACATATTGTTGTTCATGTGTTTATGTATTTCATGAATGAATGCTGTAGATGTATGATAAGTTTCATTTACAGTAGGAAGATAGATTTCTCTATCTCTGTTTGAGTTTGAAATATCATTCTGGGTTCTTTAGGCTGTGCAAGGAGTGCACAACAGAACATTGGAGGTTCTGTAGCCAACGCAAGGAGTGCACATCTGAACTCTGCGGAGTCGGGGAAGAACGTGCCAGGAGGGCGCACCAGAGTGGTCACGAATTCAAAGAAGGAACCTCAAGGTTACTGAATACCTTGGGGGAGGAACCGTGCAGAGAAAGCACAGAGAAACATAGTTACGAGATACTCTGTTAAGAAGAAGCTTTGCCAAGCGGGCATCGAGCGGGTGCAAGTGTGCACAGAGGAAGAACTCTACGTAGAGTTCGGTAAGAAACAGAGTTACTAAACACTTTGTGAGAAAAAGCTCTGCAAGGTGTGCATCGAGCCAGGAGAACGCCAGGAGGGTGAGAAAAAATTCTTTTAAAGAAATCCTTCGGATCTGAGTTTGATGAAATCCCAGAAATGCAAGGAGTGCGTGGGAGATCAAAGTCTTCGAGGAGATCAAGCTCAGGAGGAATAATGCAGAGAGTGCGTAAGAGGCGGACTTGTTCTAAGTCCAAAAGCTAAGAAGAGATAACGACGCAAGAGCGTAAGCGAGACCCAAAGGAGTCGGGTTCGCGAGAGAAAGTTCACAGACTGAGACCTTTGAACGCGGACTAAGTCTTCCAAGTCGGAAGAAGGTGAAAGCTCAGCAGGAGGAGTGACAACAACCGTCAGATCGGTTGTGGAAATGAGCCTGGATCGTTAGATCCACGTCCAATGACATAAGGAAGCGCGGAGGAGAGAAACAAAATCCCATCCATTGGATCTAAGCGCGAAGGACTAGCGACCGTTGGATCCGGAAGAAGGTGTACGAGCTTTAGCGTCTTGTGTACACAGGAGAGCGAACTTGTCAAAGTCCCGAAGTCCCGAAGTGAATAGGGACCGTCCATTGTCGAGGAGGATAGGTGGCGAAAGATCTGAGGTTTCGGGTGAAAGCACTCCGGGAGGAACGAGTGCGCAGGAGTTGAAACTCCCGAAGTCCGAAGACTCGAAGCAGATAGAGGCCGTCAGATCAAGGGGGAGACACACGTCAAGAGATCGTGTGTTTCAGGTGAAAGCATTCCGGGGGAAACGAGTGCATAGGAGTTGAGACTCCCGAAGCCCGAAGAGCCGGGGAGCTAAAGAGTTGAAGCGCCGGGGAGCTGAAGAGCCAAAGCGTCGGGGAGTCGAAGAGCCGAAGCGCCGGAGAGCTGAGAGTCGTCGATCTGCGAGGGGACACTTGTCAGCAGATCATGAGCTCCGAGAAAATTGTATGGAGTCTCTAAGTTGAAATTTGAGATTCGCTATGTCCGGAGAGCCGAAGTAGCTCTAAGCCGTCAGATCACCTGAAGTGATTCCGAGTCGTCAGACCAGGAGAGGAGACGTGGCGAAGATCTGAGCACTCTGGATAAAGTTCCGAAGCGATCCATAGCCGTCGGATTTAGGAGAGACGTGGAACAGATCCATGCACTCTGGGTAAAGACCTGAAGTAAACTTCAGCCGTTGATTCGAGGAGGACACGCGTCAATAGATTTTCAATTCCGGATAAAAGCCACAGGAAGGCAGGAGTTTGACATTTGAGATTTCTGAAGCCCRGAAATCCGAAACGATGAGAGCCGTCGATGCGAAGGAGGACACGCAGCACCAGATCCARAACTCTGGAGAAAAGCAGAGGAGGAAAAGTCCGAAGACCCGAAGRAGATCTTGATCGTTGATCGAGGAAGGAGTTAGAGAACCGTTGATCTGGTTGAGGAGGCCAACGTCCCAAAGCGGGAGCACAACCTTTGATTGGGGAGATACGTGTCAACAGATTTTCCACTCCAGGAGATACCCAGTTAGCAGAGGCGAGAATTTGAGAATTGAGATTCTCGAAGGTTGGATTCACGGAGGGAATCCTAGTCGTAGGTTCAGGGAGACAGGTGGCAACAGATCGTTAACTCCAAACGATTGGAGTATAGAGGAAAGCGAGGGTTGAGATTTCAAACACCCGAAGTCCGGAGTTGCGAAGAGGTCACAGCCGTTGATCTAGGAGGAGCATATCTGGTCCATAGATTAAAAGGCGTAGATCTGAAGTGTCAATTTAGACGTTATCATCAAGATCGTGAGATCGACGATCGGGAAGTATTGCTGGGCCAGGACAAGCTCGGACGTTAATTTTCCTTGAGTGGGCCGTAATTGGAACCACGGTATTCGCAAAGGGATACGTGGCAGCACGAGGAGGATTGCGGGGCGAAAAGCGGGTTGGCTTGAAACCACTCTTGCCCACGCCCACAATCGCGCATTAGCACAAGGGCACAACCTAGGGACATATGAAGGAAGGGACTAGTGAAGAGGAGCTAGCGCTCGCAAATTGAAGAGCACTAGAATGCGCAGACAGAGGGTGCAGGTGTCACAGGACTTGCACACAGGAGGAAAAGGGACCTGTGTATAATTGATCTGGGTTCATTCAGGAGCCTGAAGAGTCTATCCGACTCAACAATTGGAACGATCCAGAGACCAGGAGGTCGCAGAACCCCAGAAGGGGAGGGGGGTTGCATCAGGTGGTATTAGAGCCTTTTTGCATAATTGATTTTTGTAGGCCGAGAGAAGACATTAAAGAAGAGATAGTCTGATACCATCATGTGGTATCAGAGCACATAATTGATTTTTGTAGGCAAAAGGGGATAATCTGATGACATCGAGCAGTATCAAAAGACTGAGCTTTGCTTACAGACAACAAATAAGAAGGAGATGAAAGGAAGGCAAAGTATTGATGCTCTGTGAGAAGGTTGTTGCATGTACGCAACAACAAAAATTTAAACAACCAGGTGAGCTGTGAGGGAAGATGGAGATGCTCTTGGATGAAGAGTGATCCATAGACTTGCCAGGAGGGTAGGTAGAAAGTGGAAATGGCTATTGAAGGCCATGGACGTGGTCGAAGAGAAGGCCACCAACAGAAGAACAATCCAGAGATGGGTTTGGAGTTCAATCAGATAAAATCACAAATGGAGAAGCTTGCATTTAAAATGCAGCAGGATGCAAAAGCGCATTGGGTGTATGAACGACCCATGAAGAAGAGGGTGAAGTGGCCAGTAAAGAAATTGTGGCTGAGGCATACTGAAAACCTCAGTGAACCAGAGGAGGAACTGATTCACATCTGTGAACCAAAGACTGGGAGAAATCTCAGTGACGAGGAGGAGAAGAAATCAGATGAAGATCTCATAAAATGCCAGGTGGGCAGAAATGGACTTTCGAGTTGCCAGGTGGGCAATGGAATGAGATCAGGTGGAGGTCTTGAGTACTGCCAGAGGAGCAGTGCTGAAAGTTCAGATTTCCAGGTGGGCAATGAGATGGAATCGGTTGATCTCATAGACTGCCAGGTGGGCAGAAGAGAAATCCCAAATTGCCAGGTGGGCAAGGGGAAAGAAATGAGACTGTCAGAAAGTCTCAGGACCTCAGAAGAGAGTTCAGGTCAGCAAGGAGTGCTGTTGGGTGAAGATTCCTTTGGATTTGCAGACTATGTGAATGAAGACAATGAGAAGTTAAACACTTCCATCATAGAGGAGGAGGATCAGAGGAGCATTCTAATCATTGGAGGAATTCAGATATTCCTACCAGATAGCCCAGTTGAGGCCAGAGCATGTGTTGGAGATGCAACTACAGAAGAAGGACAGCCAGCGGTGACTGTCATGATGAAAGAACATTAAGAAGAATGGCCCAAATTTTTCAACCAAGAAGCTGAAACAGAGATAACTGCAACACTGGAGCCTGCAGCAGAAGACTAAGCAGACAACATGGATTTTGCTGATCTGTATGAAGAACTGGAAGCCCTAGAGAGAAGGGTGATGGTGCAAAGCTTGCACATCCAACAAGCTAAGTTGGAGACAGATGGAGGAGCATACCAGCCACCAATGCAAGAGGAGCTAACAGAAGGTAATTTGTCAGAGGAGGAAGCTGAGCAGCAATTCAGTGATGAGACAACAGGGTGGCAAGCTAATGCCACAGAAGAAGAAAACGATATGGGGGATCAAGATGATCTACCCACTGAGGAGAAGGAAGTGCAGCCGAGAAGACTGCATAAGAAGAGCCAACCACTGGAGCAGCTGGACACGGTGATAGAAGAGATAAGGAAGCTGATGTTGAGGTCAGGGCAAGAAGTAGTCAGCAAAAGGGAGCTGAATAAAAGAGATCCTGTCATAGTAGTAGGGAAGAAACAAAAGAGGAAAAAGAAGCAGTAGCAGCAACAACATAGCTGGAGAGGAGCAAGAGGACAATTCCAGAAGAGAATTTGGGATCCAGGAGGATTTCAACACTGGAGAAGAGGAACTCATGAGCATGAGCTCATCATTTTCCTAGCAGTGGAGTATGATGCAGGAGCATCGCTCCACCTCAACAAATGCGTTAGCAAGCCAACACGCAGACGTGCAATGGAGAAAGGGAGAGGCACCGACCCTCCCATTTTTCAATTTGAAATATATGATCCTATACGGATTTTGTGTTGTAAGGTTGATAAATGCCAGGCCATGCCTTTGTACAGGTAGTGGGTAGGGTTGCCTTTAATGGTTGCCTGTAGCAGGTCTAGATTGTAGTCAGGTTTAGATGAACATTTATGGGATGTAGTCATAGGAGTATGGTGCTGTAACTGAGACATCGATGACACTAAGGCGGTGAAAAGGATAAGCTCGTAGAGCCCTCTTTTGTAATTAGGAGACTTGAGAGAGAGATCTCAGGTAGGGAGAGAGGCCTCAGGAGGTCTTAGAAGTTTTGAGAAAGAGAGCTTGAGAGAACTGGGACTCTGTTACAGTCCAGTTTTTGTAAACATCTGTATAGACACACAACAATAATAGAAAAGCAATTTTTCCTGCATATTGTTGTTCATGTGTTTATGTATTTCATGAATGAAAGCTATAGATGTATGATAAGTTTCATTTACAGTAGGAAGATAGATTTCTCTATCTCTGTTTGAGTTTGAAATATCACTCTGGGTTCTTTAGATTGTGCAAGGAATGCACAACAGAACATTGGAGGTTCTGTAGCTAGCGCAAGGAGTGCGCATCTGAACTCTGCGAAGTCGGGGAAGAACGTGCCAGGGGGGCGCACCAGAGTGGTCACGAATTCAAAGAAGGAACCTCAAGGTTACTGAATACCTTGGGGGAGGAACTGTGCAGAGAAAACATAGAGAAACAAAGTTACAAGATACTCTGTTAAGAAGAAGCTCTGCCAAGCGGGCATCGAGCGGGTGCAAGTGTGCACAGAGGAAGAACTTTGCGTCGAGTTCGGTAAGAAATAGAGTTACTAAACACTCTGTGAGGAAAAGCTCTGCAAGGTGTGCATCGAGCTAGGAGAATGCCAGGAGGGCGAGAAGAATTTCTTTTAAAGAAATCCTTCGGATCTGAGTTTGATGAAATCCCTGAAACGCAAGGAGTGCGTGGGAGATCGAAGTCTTCAAGGAGATCAAGCTCAGGAGGAATAACGTAGAGAGTGCGTAGGAGGCAGACTTGTTCTAAGTCCAAAAGATCAGAAGATATAACGACGCAAGATCATAAGCGAGACCCAAAGGAGTCAGGTTCGCGAGAGAAAGTTCAAAGACCGAGACCTTTGAACGCGAACTAAGTCTTCCAAGTCGGAAGAAGGTGAAAACTCAGGAGGAGGAGCGACAACAACTGTCAGATCGGCTTTGGAAAGGAGCCTGGACCGTCAGATCCACGTCCAATGACATAAGGAAGCACGTAGGAGATAAACAGAATCCCATCCGTTAGATCTGAGCGCGAAGGACCAACGACCGTTGGATCCGAAAGAAGGTGCACGAGCTTTAGCGTCTTTTGTACATAGGAGAGCGGACTTGTCAAAGTCCCGAAGTCTCGAAGTGAACAGGGACCGTCCATCGTTGAGGAGGACAGGTGGCGAAAGACCTGAGGTTTCGGGTGAAAGCACTCTGAGAGGAACGAGTGCGCAGGAGTTGAAACTCCCGAAGCAGATAGAGGTCATCAGATCAAGGGGTAGACATGCATCAAGAGATCGTGTGTTTCGGGTGAAAGCACTCCGGGGGAAACGAGTGCATAGGAGTTGAGACTCTCGAAGCCCGAAGAGCCGCGGAGCTGAAGAGCCGAAGCATCGGGGAGTCGAAGAGACGAAGCGCCAGAGAGCCTAGAGTCGTCGATCTGCGAGGGGACACTTGTCAGCATATCGTGAGCTCCGAGAAAATTGTATGGAGTCTCTAAGTTGAAATTTGAGATTCGTGAAGTCCGGAGAGCCGAAGTAGCTCTAAGCCGTTAGATCACTCGAAGTGAATCCGAGCCCTCGGACCAGGAGAGGAGACGTGGCGAAGATCTGAGCACTCTGGTTAAAGTTCCAGAGCGATCCATAACCGTCGGATTTAGGAGAGACATGGAATAGATCCATGCACTTTGGGTAAAGACTCGAAGTAAACTTCAGCCGTTGATCCGAGGAGGACACGCGTCAATAGATTTTCAACTCCGGATAAAAGCCACAGGAAGACATGAGTTTGACATTTGAGATTTCTGAAGCTTGGAAATCTGAAACGACGAGAGCCATCGATGCAAAGGAGGACACGCGGCGCCAGATCCAGAACTCCGGAGAAAAGCGGAGGAGGAAAAGTCCGAAGACCCAGAGAAGATCTTGATCGTTGATCGAGGAAGGAGTTAGAGGACCGTTGATCTGGTTGAGGAAGCCAAAGTCCCAAAGCGGGAGCACAACCGTTGATTGGGGAGATACGTGTCAACAGATCTTCTACTCCGGGAGATACCCAGTCAGTAGAGGCGAGAATTTGAGAATTGAGATTCCTGAAGGCCGGATTCATGGAGGGAATCCTAGTCCTAGGTTCAGGGAGACAGGTGGCAACATATTGTTAACTCTGGAAGATTAGAGTACAGAGGAAAGCAAGGGTTGAGATTTCAAACACCTGAAGTCCGGAGTTGCGAAGAGGTCACAACCGTTGATCTAGGAGGAGAAGATCTGGTCCGTAGATTAAAAGGCGCAAATTTGAAGCGTCGATTCAGATGTTATCGTCAAGATCGTGAGATAGACGTTCAAGAAGGATTGCGGGGCCAGGACAAGCTCAGACGTTAATTTTCCTTGAGTGGGCTGCAATTGGAACCACAGTATTTGCAAAGGGATACATGGCAACACGAGGAGGATTGCGGGGCAAAAAGAGGGTTGGCTTGAAACCACTCTTGCCCGCGCCCGCAATCACGCATTAGCACAAGGGCACAACCCATGGACATATGAAGGAAGGGACTAATGAAGAGTAGCTAGCGCCCACAAATTGAAGAGCACCAGAACNTGAGACTTTTCCATTTTTAAGCCTAAGATGGTTGAAGATCCTACTTTTAAGGATCTTGTTTTTCCTTCTTTGTAATCAGATCCTACAATTGTGGATCTTGTAATTAATGCTCTTAGTTGGAGAGTGAGTAAGGAAAAACTATACATATTCCTTATGTGAGCCATGTTGAAAGAGGAGGAGAGGAAAGGAGAGAGTGCTTAGCTATTGAAAGCCATAGTGCTGAGCTAATGAAGAGCCATAGTCCTTGAATGTAAGAAAGCCTTGAGAGCTCACTTTGAAGAAGGAATATAGAAGATCTGCATTCCAGTTGGAGCAGGTCCGGAGACGTAACCCCAGAGATGGAGGGGTGAACTCCGTTATCAACATTGGTTGTCTCTCTCTTATTTGCCTTCATGTGTTTTATACTCCTTAATGTTCATTTGTATTATGTTTATGCTTGTAATGCTTTATGATGAATGAACTAATGTGCTCAATAAAACCTGTATAAGCCATAGTCAATTTTAAGATCCTCACATTGTAAACATTTGGGAGAGTAGTACTCAACCCGTTTACGGATCATTCATTCAGGAGCCTGAAGAGTCGATCTGACTCAACAATTGGAACGATCCAGAGATCGAGAGGTCGCAGAACCCCGGAAGGGGAGGGGGGCTGCATCAGGTGGTATCAGAGCCTTTTTGCAGAATTGATTTCTGTAGGCCGAGGAGAGAAGACATTAAAGAAGAGATAGTCTGATACCATCAGGTGGTATCAGAGCACATAATTGATTTCCGTAGGCAAAAGGGGATAATCTGATGACAACGAGCGGTATCAGAAGACCGAGCTTTGCTTACAGACAACAAAAAAGAAGGAGGTGAAAGGAAGGCAGAGTATTGATGCTTTGTGAGAAGGTTTTTGCATGTACGCAGCAACAAAAATTTAAACAACCAAGTGAGCTGTGAGGGAAGATGGAGATGCTCTTGGATGAAGAGTGATCCATAGACTTGCCAGGAGGGCAGGTAGAAAGTGGAAATGGCTACTGAAGGCCATGGACGTGGTCGAAGAGAAGGCCACCGGCAGAAGAACAATCCAGAGATGGGTCTGGAGTTCAATCAGATAAAAGCACAAATGGATAAGCTTGGATTTAAAATGTAGCAGGATGCAAAAGCACATTGGGTGTATGAATGGCCCATGAAGAAGAGGGTGAAGTGGCCAGTAAAGATATTATTGGCCAGAGGACAGGGAAGGTCGATGAGAAGGTGGCTGAGTCATACTGAAAACCTCAGTGAACCAGAGGAGGAACTGATTCACATCTGTGAACCAGAGACTGGGAGAAATCTCAGCGACGAGGAGGAGAAGAAATCAGATGATCATCTCATAAACTGCCAGGTGGGCGGAAATGGACTTTCGAGTTGCCAGGTGGGCAATGGAAAGAGATCAGGTGGAGGTCTCGAGTACTGCCAGAGGAGCAGTGCTGAAAGTTCAGATTTCCAGGTGGGCAATGAGATGGGATCGATTGATCTCATAGACTGCCAGGTGGGCAGAAGAGAAATCCAAAATTTCCAGGTGGGCAAGGGGAAAGAAATGGGACTGTCAGAAAGTCTCAGGAGCTCAGGTCAGCAAGGAGTGCTGATGGGTGAAGATTCATTTGGATTTGCAGACCATGTGAATGAAGACGATGAGAAGTTAAACACTTCCATCATAGAGGAGGAGGATCAGAGGAGCATTCTGGTCATTGGAGGAATTCAGATATTCCTACCAGATAGCCCAGTTGAGGCCAGAGCATTTGTTGTAGATACAACAATAGAAGAAGGACAACCAGCGGTGACTGTCATGATGAAGGATCATTCAGAAGAATGGCCCAAATTTTTCAACCAGGAAGCTGAAACAGAGATGACTGCAACACTGGAGCCTGTAGCAGAAGAGGAAGCAGACAACATGGACTTTGATGATCTGTATGAAGAACTGGAAGCCCTAGAGAGAAGGGTGATGGTGCAAAGCTTGCACATCCAACAAGCTAAGTTGGAGACAGATGGAGGAGCATACCAGCCAGAGGAGCAGCTGGAAGAAGTTGGACTTGAACCAATGCAAGAGGAGCTGACAGAAGCTAATTTGTCAGAGGAGGAAGCTGAGCAGCGACTCAGTGATGAGACAACAGGGTGGCAAGCTAATGCCACAGAAGAAGAAAACGATATGGGGTATCAAGATGATCTACCCACTGAGGAGAAGAAAGTGCAGCCGAGAAGATTGCATAAGAAGAGCCAGCCACTGGAGCAACTGGACATGGTGATAGAAGAGATAAGGAAGCTGATTTTGAGGTCAGCACAAGAAGCAGTCAACAAAAGGGAGTTGAATAGAAGAGAGCCTGTCATAGCAGCAGGGAAGAAACAAAAGAGGAAAAAGAAGCAACAACAACAACAACATAGTTGGAGAGGAGCAAGAGGACAACTCCAGAAGAGAATTTGGGATCCAGGAGGATTTCAACACTGGAGAAGAGGAACTCATGATTTTCCTAGCAGTGGAGTATGATGCAGGAGCATCGCACCACCTCAGCAAATGCGCCAGGAAGCCAACACGCAGACGCGCAATGGAGAAAGGGAGAGGCACCGACCCTCCCATTTTTCAATTTGAAATATATGATCCTGTACGGATTTCGTGTTGTAAGGTTGATAAATGCCAAGCCATGCCTTGGTACAGGTAGTGGGTAGGGTTGCCTTTAATGGTTGCCTGTAGCAGGTCCAGATCGTAGTCAGGTCTGGATGAACATTTATGGAATGTAGCCGTAGGAGTATGGTGCCGTAACTGAGACAACGATGGCACTAAGGCAGTGAAGAGGATAAGCTCGTAGAGCCCTCTTTTGTAATTAAGAGACTTGAGAGAGAGATCTTAGGTAGGGAGAGAGGTCTTAGGAGGTCTTAGAAGTTCTGAGAAAGAGAGCTTGAGAGATTTGGGACTCTGTTACAGTCCAATTTTTGTAAACATCTGTATAGACACACATAGATAATAGAGAAGTAGTTTTTCCTGCATATTGTTGTTCATGTGTTTATGTATTTCATGAATGAAAGCTATAGATGTATGATAAGTTTCATTTACAGTAGGAAGATAGATTTCTCTATCTTTGTTTGAGTTTGAAATATCATTCTGGGTTCTTTAGGCTGTGCAAGGAGTGCACAACAGAACATTGTAGGTTCTGTAGCTAGCGCAAGGAGTGCGCATCTGAACTCTGCGGAGTCGGGGAGGAACGTGCCAGGAGGGCGCACCAGAGTGGTCACAAATTCAAAGAAGGAACCTCAAGGTTACTGAATACCTTGGGGGAGGAACTGTGCAGAGAAAGCATAGAGAAACAAAGTTATGAGATACTCTGTTAAGAAGAAGCTCTACCAAGCGGGCATCGAGCGGGTGCAAGTGTGTACAGAGGAAGAACTCTGTGTCGATTTCGGTAAGAAACAAAGTTACTGAACACTCTATGAGAAAAAGCTCTGCAAGGTGTGCATTGAGCCAGGAGAACACCAGGAGGGCGAGAAGAATTTCTTTTAAAGAAATCCTTCAGATATGAGTTTGACGAAATCCCGGAAACATAAGGAGTGCGTGGGAGATCGAAGTCTTCGAGGAGATGATGCTCAGGAGGAATAACGCAGATTGTGCGTAAGAGGCGGACTTGTTCCAAGTCCAAAAGCTCAGAAGAGATAACGACGCAAGAGCGTAAGCGAGACCCAAAGGAGTCGGGTTCGCGAGAGAAAGTTCAAAGACCGAGACCTTTGAACGCAGACTAAGTCTTCCAAGTCGGAAGAAGGTGAAAGCTCAAGAGGAGGAGGAGCGACAACATCCGTCAGATCGGTTGTGGAAAGGAGCCTGGATCGTCAGATCCACGTCCAGTGACATAAGGAAGCGCGTAGGAGATAAATAGAATCCCATCCGTTGGATCTGAGCGCGAAGGACCAACGATCGTTGGATCCGGAAGAAGGTGCACGAGCTTTAGCTTCTTGTGTACACAGGAGAGCGGACTTGTCAAAGTCCCGAAGTCCCAAAGTGAACAGGGACCGGACCGTCTATCGTCGAGAAGGACAGGTGGCGAAAGATCTGAGGTTTCGGGTGAAAGCACTCCGGGAGGAGCGAGTGCACAGGAGTTGAAACTCCCGAAGTCCGATTACCCGAAGCAGATAGAGGCCGTCAGATCAAGGGGGAGACACGAGTCAAGAGATCGCGTGTTTCGGGTGAAAGCACTCCGAGGGAAACGAGTGCATAGGAGTTGAGACTCTCGAAGCCCGAAGAGCCGAAGCGTCGAGGAGCTAAAGAGCCGAAGCACCGGGGATCTAAAGAGCCGAAGCATCGGGAGCCGAAGAGCCGAAGCGTCGGAGAGCCGAGAGCCGAAGCGTCGGAGAGCCGAGAGCGGTCGATCTGCGAGGGGACACTTGTCAGCAGATCGTGAGCTTCGAGAAAATTGTATGGAGTCTCTAAGTTGAAATTTGAGATTCGCGAAGTCTGGAGAGCCGAAGTAGCTCTAAGCCGTCAGATCACCCGAAGTGAATTCGAGCCGTCGGACCAGGAGAGGAGATGTGGTGAAGATCTGAGCACTCCGGGTAAAGTTCCAGAGCGATCCATAACCGTCGGATTTAGGAGAGACGTGGAACAAATCCATGCACTCCAGGTAAAGACACAAAGTAAATTTCAATCGTTGATCGAAGGAGGACACGCGTCAGTAGATTTTCAACTTCGGATAAAAGCCACAGGAAGGCAGGAGTTTGACATTTGAGATTTACGAAGCCCGGAAATCTGAAATGACGAGAGCCGTCGATGCGAAGGAGGACACGCGGCGCCAGATCCAGAACTCCGGAGAAAAGCGGAGGAGGAAAAGTTCGAAGACCCAGAGAAGATCTTGATCGTTGATTGAGGAAGGAGTCAGAGGACCGTTGATCTGGTTGAGGAGGCCAAAGTCCCAATGCGGGAGCACAACCGTTGATTGGGGAGATACGTGTCAGCGGATTTTCCACTCCGGGAGATACCCAGTCAGCAGAGGCGAGAATTTGAGAATTGAGATTCCCGAAGGCCGGATTCATGGAGGGAATCCTAGTCGTAGGTTTAGGGAGACAGGTGGCAACAGATCGTTAACTCCGGAAGATTGGAGTACAGAGGAAAGCGAGGGTTGAGATTTCAAACACGCGAAGTTCGGAGTCGCGAAGAGGTCACAACCGTTGATCTAGGAGGAGCAGATCTGGTCCGCAGATTAAAAGGCATAGATTTGAAGCGTCAATTCAGACGTTATCGTCAAGATCGTGAGATCGACAATCGAGAAGTATTGCGGGGCCAGGACAAGCTCGGACGTTAATTTTCCTTGAGCGGGCCGCAATTGGAACCACGATATTCTCAAAGGGATACGTGGTAGCATGAGGAGGATTGCGGGGCGAAAAGCGGGTTGGCTTGAAACCACTCTTGCCCATGCCCGCCATTGCGCATTGGCATAAGGGCACAACCCAGGGACATATGAAGGAAGGGACTAGTGAAGAGGAGCTAGTGCCCGCAAATTGAAGAGCACCAGAACACGTAGACAGAGGGTGCAGGTGTCACATGACTTTCACACAGGAGGAAAAGGGCCCTGTGTATAATTGATCTGGGTTCATTCAGGAGCCTGAAGAGTCGATCCGACTCAACAATTGGAATGATCCAGAGACCGGGAGGTTGCAGAACCCCGGAAAGGGAGGGGTGCTGCATCAGTGTGAAGACTCCCGAAGTCGCGAACGACGAATTAAATCTCAATCGTTGACAGGTAGAGGACACGTGGCACTAGATCCGATAGTCCAGAGACTTGGCCCTCCGGGGGATACACGATGTGGTGAGTTGATAATCTCCAAAGCCCGGAGTTGCGAAGCAACGAGGGCCGTGGATCTATGGTTCTACGTGGACATATCTCGACCGCGAGATCTGAAGGACATTAGAAGGCTGTTTGGCTGGGGTTGACGTGGCTCACTGACGTCATCCAGGGTGATGTTGACCTATAACCAAGGTGCCATGTGTCACCGGGATATGGACGTTTTGCTGACCCTTATTCCTATTAAAGCATGACACGTGTCACCCCCCCGATGAGGGCACATGTCACCCTTGGCCCTTGCTACGTGTCAGCCTCTGGTATGTGCCCGCCTGGCCAAAGTGGTTGGTGATGTGACTGGGACTCCGGTGGTTTAGAGCGTGATGTCGAGGATAAGTTAGAAGGGCTGGAGCTACGTGGCAGGGTTTCGGAAGTTCGGGAGATAGGAGCTCCAGAAGAGTTAGGGTGTAGTGTTGTAGAGAGACTGAAGGGACCGAAGGCCGGAGCCACGTGGCAAGCTTGCGAGACTTTGGGAGTTTGGGACTCCGGGAGGTTTCGTGCGTAGACAGAAAAGGGGCGTTCAGTGCCGAAGCATCGAACATTGAATTATCTTTAAGCATGTGTGTTGACGTGGAGGGAGATCCCCCATTGGTTTATTGGTGGATGGAATCCCGCCATAGGTTTAGGAGTGCTGGAAGCTCCTGGGTTTAGGAGAGCTCGGGATGATACGTAAGAGTCGGATCCACGTAGAAGCCACGTGGCCCTTGACCAACAAGTGCCCGAAGGACTGTGGAAGGGCATTTCTTCCAATTCTTAGCTCAGTTTTGAGCGTGAGGACAGTGGTTGGAAAGTGTTGAACGAGTGAACGTGATGGAGATCCCATAAAGAGGATGTGACATGGCTTAGGGAAACAAAATTATGATGCACCACCCCTTAAAAGAGTATTTAGGGGTCGGGTGTGTTACATGCTCTGAATGAGTTTTCCAAGGCTTGGGAACCATTCATCATGGGCATCTGTGCCAGAGAGAAACTTCCCAAGTGGGAGAGGCTTTGGGATGACTGCATTTAGGAGGAGACTCGTAGAGAGTTTAGATCTGACAAGCAGGGAGGAGGTGCAATAGATGACAATTCTGCCCTTGATCCGTGATCTTTTATTCGATGGCTATCACATGATTCATGAATTGCATTAAATAGCATGAACAAAGCATATGTGCAACATACATGAATAAAGCATACACATGGAGAAATAACAAGAAGAAACAATTGCACAAGACTTGATAATGAAGTTCATCCCAAAGATGGACTACGTCTCCGGGCCCACTTCTCAATGGAGAGGCCTTTATATTATCTCAACGAAATTGGCAAAAATACATGGTAATACCTCAATTCTGGCAATGCCCTGAAAATCTGCTGCTCGGATCCAAATTATGACTACACCAGTGGATTTGTGGCGAGAAATCGTGCAAAAATGACTAATTTCATCAAATTCTGTCACTGTTACTTCCAGGCCCCTCATGGGCTCTCTGCCTCGAAACTTGTGCCACATCAATTATACAACCTGCATTAATTACAGTGCTGCATCGAAATTTGTGCCCACAGATCCCCCCCTTCGGATGAATAACATGGGCTTAAATACATTTTTTTAGTGGCGGATATACCAATAGGGCTGTTGGTTCGTTGGTTGGTAGAGGTAAATTTAAGGTCGTTTGTTAGGGGGAGGTCCGAGGGTTAAACCCCACGGCCTCCCCATATGGTATATAATGGTTATATAGTTTTTTAACATAGTTTAAGATATTCGTCGGTTGAAACAAATCGCCACTATTTGGATTTGGCGTCCAATTTAATTAATGCTCTGGTTCGTTGGTTGGTCGCCAGCCGGTCCGGTGGGCCTTTTTTTAATTTGAATTTTTGGACCCTAACCCTTATTGGGCATTCGAGGGGTGCCACATGGCATCCCATGATTGGGCCATGTGGCAACCCTTCATTGGCTAGTCAATGCCCACTCAACAACCCAGTGGCAGTTTGCATTAGTGCCATGTCATCAACCCAGTCAGTGTCCAGTGAGCTGACACGTCACCTACCATGTCATGGTCGTACTGCCATGTGGCGTCCGTATGGTGCCATGTGACACCTTTTTACTGGCCCAAGTGGACCCAAAACGCCAAATCCGCATGACACATGGCAACCTTTCGTGCTACCACGTCAGCGCGCTGATGTCATGCGAACGTTAACAATATGGACTGTCCAGTTGACTGAAACTTTGACTGGCCATAACTTTTGCATACGATATCGGATTGAGGTGCCGTTTGCACCGTTGGAAAGCTCTCGACGAGCTCTTCGAATTGATGTCGTTTTCGTTGATGTTTGAGGACTTCGAATATTTGGCCTTTTGGATCCTCCTGGATCATTCCTCCCCACTAAAAAGCTTTTGGACCACCAAAAGCCTTATCAATCAACATATAGGTGAGGGAATTGCTCTTTCACTTTCCCCTTCTCGATCCACCGTGCTTTGCTTGGATGTGTGCCTTTAAGGCCCACTTGAAGTTATTCAACATCACCCCTGCGTGAAGTCCTTGTCCTTCTGTCTAGGATGATATCTTCCTTCAACTCGTCCAAGTACTCATGAGAAAACTCATCAATTGAAGGTTCTGAAACACTCTTCCTTTGATCCATGATCATCAAAGGCTCATAAAGTTTCAGGTTCTTCACATTCACAACTGAGTACATTTGCATATATGGTGGTAGATCTAGGCAGAAAACATTTGTGCCAATCTTTTCTAAATTGGTGAAGGGTCCATATCGGATGGGCTTGAGATTCTTTCCTCCACCCTTCAACCTATCTTTGCTGATGTGAAGCCATACTTAATCACCTGCTTTGAATTGATGATCTACTCAATGCTTGTCATGCCTTGCCTTAGACTGGGCTTGGCTCTTTTCCAATTGTTCCTGGATTGTCTGGTGTACCTATTGAATCCTTTGGATGAACTTGCGGGCTTTGTCTTCATCTCTTTGTTCACTTTAGTCGATATCTTTCCCAAATGTCAAGTCCAAGGGAGTCTTAGGTAGATACCCAAAACATGTCTCAAATGGCGAACTCTAGGTGGAAGAGTGCAAGGCTCGGTTGTATGCATGTTGGACATAGTGCAACTGTTCATCCCAAAGTTTAGGATGTTTGTTGCACTAACCTCGAAGCAAATGAACCACTGTTCTATTGAACACCTCTGTCTGTCTGTCGGTCCGTGGATGGAAAGCAATACTCCTCTTCAACTTGGTGTCCATGAGCTTCCATAAGCTTGTCCAAAATTCCCCTAAAAATCGAGAATCTCGATCGGAGATAATGGACGTGGGCAACCCAAAATGAACCGATACATGTTGGAAGAACAAGTGAGCATCTTGCTAAGTTTTGACCTGCTTTTTACATGGCATCAAGATACAGATCTTGCTAAACCTATCCACTACCACATACAAGTAGTCATGACCCTTCTTAGACACAAGTAACCCCCTTACAAAATCCATTGAGATGCTTTCCCAAGGATGAGAAAGAACATGAAGTGGTGTGTACAACCCCAATTTTCTATTAGTGGGCTTACAAGTTGAGCACAACACACATCCCCTTACATATTAGGTTACAATTTCTTTCATTGGAGGCCAATAACAAAACCTCTGCAATTGTGCTACAATGTTTGTTGATGTTTGGACAACATCGGGAAGACATTCTTCCATATATATATATGACATGATATTTATAATACAAGGTATAAATATATATAATAAATAAGTAGTTATTTATTATCCAAGGGATGCATCCTTTCATGGATGGTCACCATATGTGTAACACTCCCCGACCGTTACATCCCACTTGGCCGGGCAAATTCTACTGTGCGGAACATCATTCTCATACTTAATTAATAACATGCATTTAAATCAAATTAAACACAATTAACTCAGAGTAAGCACAAGATTACTACTAACATAAATAATCCCTGGCATTAACAATAATTCATATGCACAACAGAATACATGATACATATAAGCATCACAGGCATGCAAAACATAATATTAAGCATAAGCTGATACTTATCTTTGAAATCGTGGTAATTCCACCAACTACGTGCAAGCCTTCCACGAACCTCCCAGCCTTAGACCACGCTGCTCATCACTCTCAGCAGTAGGTCACCCCCGAGCTGGGACTAAGCTCCACCCAAGGCAAGGAATCCTAGTCTAGGCTGAGGTTACAGGGAAAACTGCACAAAATAACCGGAAGGATTCTTCCCAGGATGCCTTCTTACGCCCACTACTAACAAACTCTCATTCCCCACATGCCTGTTCCGCCCCGGAGTATACACCTTCACAAGCACAGTCCATTGGTGCTTCACCTCCCTCTCTGGGCCTCAGCAACAGGTCGGATCAGGAATTCTCAGAGCTCTGAAGCTGGTGCTGGACTCTCTCTGGGAGAAAACCACTTCCCATCATACTCCCTCACCTGGAGGGAGTTGCTCACAGGCCTGGCAACCTGCTTCTTCTACCACGGGCCTGACAACCCGCTTCTTTAGCACACCCTTCGACTCAATTCCAACCGGGTGAGGGAAACCACAACAACATCAAGTACTCAGTTGACACCAGGATGACGACCACAACAAAAAACGGGCATAGTCTCGCAAATGGCAACAACTAGATGCTAAAACACAACACGCTCAGGCGATTATCCAGGTGTCGGGTCTACAGAAGACACAAATCGGCTCACGGTTTACCAGTTACAGGATGCGTGACAGGAAATTATGCAGAGGTCGAGGATGGAGGCCAAACGCAGAGACCAGGCGGGATTACACCGGACAATCACAGAGGTCTCATGGTTTCGGTTTCCAGTGTTGTGTGTGATATGTCGAGCTCAGACGCAGAGGTCACACAGTTTAGACAACAAACGACAGAATGGAGAACGAACCCACTCATACGCAACCGTCCGCGGAAAGAATGGGAAGCGAACCCCCAACATGGCTCATTTCCTGGGTTAAATCGCATGCGCCTGGGTCGACACATGTCGCCCATGAAGCTGCATGCGTTCCTCCCCAGTAACTTAGGACAAAACATCACATTTCACATGGCTTTTGGAATAATATTAAAATATTATTCCCAAGGACTTAAGCCCCTAGGCTCTACACTTAGCCTCTCTTTCCAACCTTCCAGCCCCCCAATCCCTTACCCACTCTATGGAAGCTTAGTCCCCCATCACTCATTCATCGTGGTCGGTCTGCACGCAGCGGTGTTTATATTTTTATTAATGTTCTGCATGATTACATATA
>SNQJ01S0063724.1:60615-75443 GCA_010110895.2 Picea sitchensis | reverse complement strand
AAGGATTCTTCCCAGGATGCCTTCTTACGCCCACTACTAACAAACTCTCATTCCCCACATGCCTGTTCCGCCCCGGAGTATACACCTTCACAAGCACAGTCCATCGGTGCTTCACCTCCCTCTCTGGGCTTCGACAACAGGCCAGATCAAGAATTCTCAGAGCTCTGAAGCTGGTGCTGGACTCTCTCTGAGAGAAAACCACTTCTCAGCAGACTCTCTCACCTGGAGGGAGTTGCTCACAGGCCTGACAACCTGCTTCTTCTACCACGGGCCTGACAACCCGCTTCTTCAGCACACCCTTCGACTCAATTCCAACCGGGTGAGGGAAACCACAACAACATCAAGCACTCAGTTGACACCAGGATGACGACCACAACAGAAAATGGGCATAGTCTCGCAAATGGCAACGACCAGATGCTAAAACACATCACGCTCAGGCGATTATCCAGGTGTCGGGTCTACATAAGACACAAATCGACTCACGGTTTACCGGTTACAGGATGCGTGACAGGAAATTATGCAGAGGTCGAGGATGGAGGCCAAACGCAGAGACCAGACGAGAATACACCGGACAATCACAGAGGTCTCACGGTTTCGGTTTCCAATGTTGTGTGTGATATGCCGAGCTCAGACGCAGAGGTCACACAGTTTAGACAACGAACGACAGAATGGAGAACGAACCCACTCAGACGCAACCGTCCGCAGAAAGAATGGGAAGTGAACCCCCAACATGGCTCATTTCCTGGGTTAAATCGCATGTGCCTGGGTCGACACATGTCGCTCATGACGCTGCATGCGTTCCTCCCCAGGAACTTAAGACAAAACATCACATTTCACATGGCTTTTGGAATAATATTAAAATATTATTCCCAAGGACTTAAGCCCCTAGGCTCTACACTTAGCCTCTCTTTCCAACCTTCCAACCCCCCAATCCCTTACCCACTCTGTGGAAGCTTAGTCCCCCATCACTCATTCATCGTGGTCGGTCTGCACACAACAGTGTTTATATTTTTATTAATGTTCTGCATGATTACATATACAAAAGCAAGCTCCCGACCTTAACACTTAGGCTCTCCAGCCTAATAACATATAAGCCCACCAACTTATAAAAACTTGTCTCACCAGCCTATAAAACATAATTACAATTCATAATGCAAGCTTTATACTTCATAGACATGATTTACAACAGGGCTCGGTCTTGGGGACATTACAATATGTTTTCTATATATGGAACACTCATCATTGTAATAAAACATTGATCATATATCATCTCATATGAAAAATCAACATGGTATCAAAGCATGTCTAGGCCCAACTCCCTCACGGGAGGGCCTAGGGAAATTGAAGGGAAATGGAAATGTAGGAGAGTAGAGTAGATTGTTGTGAGTGGATTGTTGCTATCTATTTGCAGTAGATTGTTTGTTTTTTCGTCGAATCTACATGTGGAGGAGATCTTTGTCTACCGTTGTGAGAGTGTGAGGGCGTGGAAAGTGTGTAATAAATTGTTGCTCAGAAATTATGAAAAACATTGTTGAATAAATAGAATGCACCAAGGGCACTGGGATTGAATGACCGAATTTGAGGAGTTGTTGTGTGACCTACATAGAAGCTCATGATCCTCGTTGATAATAGGCTCTTGGAGGACACCAAATTGATCATCCAATCATGCAAGTCACTGGAGCTCACCGAATTGTTGATTGACACCGCCCGATCTTGTTTGTTCAAGTCTTTGATGAATTCGTGGATTGGGGCAATGGAAAGAATTTTGTTCCCAACGCACTATCGGATTTGTTAGCGAGGTCGAGCTTGACATGTTAGTGCTACATGTCACACAAGAGAATGTGAATTTCATGGGTTGCAACGATCTCTGGCGAAGCACATCGTGTTGTAGAGGAGAGAGGGATTGATACACCTGCAGAGACGATTTAAACCTGCATTCGCTAGTAAAAGAGAACACTATGCAAAAGCGAGCCTATGCATAAGAGAAGAGGCTTTATAACCTGCATAAGGAGACCAAACTTGCGGTTAGAGGCGTGCAATGTTCCCATCATGATGGCAATCAAGCCCTTGCTACTCATGCAAGGAAAGGCAAAGGAAAAATAAGAGGTTTCGACAAAACATTTAAAGGAAGGAAGTCAACACCAACTTTGGAACACAAAAAGGACATGTCAAAGATGCAATGCTTCAGATGTGACAAGTATGACCACTATGCGAAAAATTGTCCTAAATTGAAGAAAGGAAAGCAACATGCTTCCATTACTAATGTTGATTCAGAACCACCTCAAAGGAAGTCAAGGAATGCAAGCATGGGCGATGAAGAGTTCTTCTTCATTTCAATCCTCTCAGGTATGGTTCCTACTAGTAATGATATTTGGTTGATTGGCAGTGGTACTTCCAGATATATGACTGGATACAGAGAGCACCTTACAGATCTAGTAGAGAAATAATCTCGTTTGCATGTTGTACCTGGTGATGATGCCATATATACTATGAAGGGAGTTAGATCCACTTCCTTACAATTGTATTATGGCACCCCACTCCATTTGAGTGATGTATTATTTGTACCTGGGATGAGAAGGAACCTTGTCTCTATTTCAACCTTAGAGAACAAAGGCTACAAGGTTGCTTTCTTTGATGGAAAGGTTCTTGCATGGAACAAGAACTCTAGTATGGATTCTGCTCAGGTGATTAGTGTTCGAGAGGACAGATTGTACAGATTGACTGTCTGACCAATTTAGGCCTTGATACATGATTCTATCAGTTTGAGCGAACTATGGCATAGGAGACTTGCTCACTTACATTATAGAGCTCTTCCTGCTCTGGGGAAGATGGTGACAGGCCTTCCAAAGATCCATGTTGAACACGATGACATTTGCAGAGGTTGTGCTCTTGGCAAGAATGCCAAGGGGTCCTTTTCGAGCAGTGATAACTGATCCAAGGGGATCTTAGACTTGGTTCATATAGATTTATGTGGACCCATGACAGTTGCTTCCTTGAGTGGATACCTATACTATGTGATCTTCATTGATGACCACTCTTGGAAGACTTGGATTTACTTCTTGAAGACCAAGGATGGAGTCCTTCCCAGATTTAAGGAGTACATAGCACAGGTCGAAAACCTGATCGAAAAGAAGATCAATGTGTTGAGATTAGATAATGGAGGAGAATACACCTTCCATGATTTCAGTGATTTCTGCATTGATGCAGGGATCAAGAGGGAGTACATCGTTCCTTACAACCCTCAACAGAATGGGGTCGCAAAGAGGAAGAACAAATCTATTGTTGAGGCAGTTAAGGGGATGATTCATGATCAAAATTTACCTATGTTTCTGTGGGCAAAAGCATCCATGACTGCAGTATATGTTCAGAACAAAAGTCCTCATAAGTCTTTGAGGAACATGACTCCCGAGGAGCCCTTCACCGGAGTGAAGCCTGAGGTTGGACACTTCAAGATATTTGGGTGTCCAGTATACATTCATGTACCCAAGGAGAAAATGACCAAGCTAGACCCTTCATGCAAAAGGGTACATTTGTGGGGTACAATGAGTCTTCGAAGGCATATCGGATCTACATCCATAGTTAGAGACAGATTGAGGTGAGCAAAGATGTTACCTTTGAGGAGGAGGTAGCCTTCAGGAGATCTAAAGGATCTCACATGGAGATTGATAGTGAGAGACATGAAGAGATGGTGTCTTCTCCCCCTTACCCTCCAGTATTTCAGAGGGAGAAAGTTGAGCCTATTGATCCAATTGATCCCGTTGATTTTGTAGCTCCAATTGATGTTCCCATAGATATTGCAGTAGGTCGGAAGAGACCCCAATGGGCTCGTTAGACTCTGCAGGAGGTAGAAGAACATGCAGCTCCTTGTGGTACTTTCTGAGAGAGCAAGAGACCTCAGAGATATTCGTGCTATGCCACAACTATGAGCCACATCATTGATTTTGAGCCTTCCTGTTATGAGGAGGCATCTAGTCAACCAGTATGGAGAGATGCCATGATGGAGGAGTATCAGTCCATCATGAAGAATGATGTGTGGGATATTGTTCTGAGACCCGAGGGGAAGTCTATAGTGACTTCCAAGTGGATCTATAAGATCAAACACACAACTGACAAGAGCATCGAGAAGCACAAAACAAGATTTGTTGCTAGAGGATTCTCTCAGGTGGAGGGAATAGATTATGAGGAGACATTTGCTCCTGTTGCTCGATACACTTCTATCCGGATGATTATTTCCCTTGCAACATCCATGGGTTGGAGACTACATCAGATGGATTTGAAGACAACCTTTCTCAATGGAGAGATTGAGGAAGAAGTAGACATCGAGCAACCAAATGGTTTTGTGATACATGAGAAGGAGTCTTATGTGTGCAAGTTGAAGAAGGCCCTGTATGGACTCAAGCAGGCACCTCGAGCTTGGTATGCGAGGATTGATGGACGCCCGATGAGTTTGGGCTTCAACAAAAGTGTTGTTGATTCCAACATGTACTACAAGACTGTTAATGGTGAGTCCCTGATTTTGGTCCTCTACGTTGATGATTTATTCCTCATTAGTACAAAGAGCCTTATTACTGAATGCAAGTATGAGTTGGCCTCTGAGTTTGAGATGAAGGACCTTGGTATGATGCACTACTTCTTGGGACTAGAGGTGTG
The DNA here is from genome assembly GCA_010110895.2 of Picea sitchensis. Taxonomy (NCBI): domain Eukaryota; kingdom Viridiplantae; phylum Streptophyta; class Pinopsida; order Pinales; family Pinaceae; genus Picea; species Picea sitchensis. The sequence goes on along the minus strand of SNQJ01S0063724.1, from coordinate 70,793 downwards.
GCAGAGAACTGATGAGAACTTCTCGAGTCAGGGGAAGTACATAGTTGAGATATTGAAAAAGTTTGGGATGCTGAACTGTAAGCCCATGGCTACACCAATGGTGACGAATCTGAAGAAACTAAGTGTGTCTTCTTCTGATTCCAACGAAATTGATCCGACCCTGTATAGACAGCTGGTTCGATCATTGATGTATCTGGTTAACACCAGACCATATATTTGCTATGTAGTGAGTGCAGTTAGCCAGTTTATGAGTCAACCGAGACAAACACACTGGATTGCTGCGAATCATGTGTTGAGATAACTGCGAGGCACAGTTGGACATGGTCTGAGATGTAGTTCTGGTATTGCCATGAGATTGCAGGGATACACTGACTTTGATTGGGCAAGGAGCACAGTGGACAGGAAGAGCACCTTCGGGTGTTGCTTCACTTTGGGATCTGCCATGGTTTCCTAGTGTAGCAGGAAACATACTTATGTGGCTTTGGGCATCACAGAAGCAGAGTACATTGCATTGAGTGTGGTAGTCTGCAAAGCAGTGTGGATTCACAAGCTCCTTGCAGATTTATTTGGACATGTGGTGGATTCCACCGTTATTCATTGTGATAACCAGAGCTGTGTGAAGCTCTCAGAGAGACTAGTGTTTCATGACAAATCGAAACACATTGAGATCAAGTACCATTACATCTAAGACATGGTGCAAAAGAATGCAACACTGGTGTAGTACCTTCCTATAGATGAGCATGTTGTTGATGTTCTTACCAAACCCTTTACGAGAACGAAGTTCGAGTATTCCGTGATAGACTTGGCGTGGAAGAGAATGCCTCCCTTGCTAAGAGGGAGTGTTGATGCTTGCAGCGTCCTGAGAGATTATCCAGATCATACTCCTTTGTGATTGAGTTGAGTTGACCTGTGAGGACACTTATTGGAGAGGGATAAGTGGGTTTGGGCTTATAGCCCAACGTCCCTTGTAGAGAGCACATGAGGACACGTCCCTTGTGGAGAGCACACGAGGACACGTTAAGGGAGTTGACCTTGACGTCACACACTATGGGGAGTTGACCCTAGTGTTTCTAGAGGGAGTAGCCTCTAGAAGTCCACATGAGAGTGCCATGTGTGACAGACATTCTCCAGATCGTACTCCTCTGTGACTAAGTTGAGTTGATCCGTGAGGGCACTTATCCAAGAGGGATAAGTGGGTTTGGGCCTATAGCCCAACGTCCCTTGTGGAGAGAACATGAGGACACTGTTATAGCAAGATTTGCCTCACCATTGCTATCTTGCACAGAGGGCCTTTTTCCATTTCCCTATGCAGACTTATCATCCCTTTTTGATGAATCCAGAGCTAAAAATATACATTTTTCCACATATACGCCCCCTATCAGTTATACAAGATGCGTATACGCTCGCTGCTCCACTACAACTCGTGTATATCGGGATTTGTGCCAGAAAATACAAAATGAAGTCGGGTTTCCATGTCACAACAGGAGATCTCTGATCCTTGGCCTTCCATATACTGGAAACGTTTCGACTTAGCCCTTCAGTTGCATTCTGAAGGCTATAAGAGCACAATTTCGAACTATGGAAAAGAAGAGAAAGCATTCAACTTTGAGAGCAAAGTTACTTTGGAGAAATTACTTCATATTGATTCTGCATCCCTTTGTCCCTCAAGTCTGAACACAGTGTTCAACCCCCAAGCTCTTCCCTTATTGTTGAGAGGACCTCATTGCCTCTTTCCTATGAGCTTGCCTTTGGTGGAGGATTGAAGTGGTGGAGACCTAGTTGGAAGGAACTTGGTTTCTTGGTTTCGAACCGTGCCAACACAGAAGTCTGTAATGTTGTCACTTCTGTTGATCAATTATTAATAGAAATACTCATTTCCCATCTTATTGGTATCTTGAAAATATATGATTATTATCCATGGGCGTGTTTGTAATGTTTATTAATGGATTATGCTATATTATGTGCTAACCCCTTTTATATCATCACTATGTACTTGCTCTGTTGGTTCATTGAGAACTTCTTGCAGGTATAAAGCTTTGGGTCAAAGTACTGAACAGTGGAACATCATCAAACGTTGGATTGAGGTAGGCCTCTTTCTTGTCTTGCACATTAGTTTGTATAGCATATGTTGGAATTGAGTTGATTTCTGTAGCCATACCTGTCTGTTGTGGTTTACCCTTGGCCATAGAGAGTTTTTCCCTCGTAACAGACACGTCCCTTGTGGAGAGCACATAAGGACATGTCAAGGGAGTTGACCTTGCCGTCACACACTATGGGGAGTTGACCCTAGTGTTTCTAGAGGGAGTAGCCTCTAGAAGTCCACATGGGAGTGCCATGTGTGACAAACCTTTTGCTACAATGTCTCGAGTAAGCATCGGGCGAACCTTCTCCTAGATTGGGCTGCAGACCAAGGGAAATATGATTCATTTATCACAAAGGTGTACTTGTGGTAAATGGCCCAGGCGTAGCAGAATGCCTATATTATTAAGTTGCATAAGATTAGTGTAACCTTTGAGATGTTTCGATGCAAATATTTTGTAGAATCTAGACAATACTTCAATTCTAAAAGGATTCTTACATTTTGTATGCTCATTATGATTGTCCATTCCTTTACTAGAAAAATTCTTTTAGGTCTAGTAGTGTGCTTTCAGCAGAAATGGAGTCCAAATCCTCAGTAAAATCCTCAGTATTGTCTGTAGAATCTAGAGAATACTTAAATTCTAAAAGGCTTCTTACACTTTGTTTGTTCATTATGATTTTCAGCCATTTCTAAATTCCTTTGGGTCTAGTAGTTTGCTTTCAGCAGAAATGGAKTCCAGATCCTCAGTACTGGCGGAAATCTAAGTGCATATATTTGCAGACAAAATTTGTTTCTTACTAGTGCAAAACTTCATAAAACATTTTAGATGTTTTCCTTATTAATATATTATGTTGAAACCCCAATGTAATTAAGAGAAAACACAGTGAATCTTAATTTGTTCATCTCAAAGATTTCAATTGGTAAATGATACAATTCAAACCTTACCTGTCTGTCCTCTACTGAAGTCTCATATAAAAGAAAATTTAAATGTTACTCATTTTAGTTGATTTTCAAAGGTCTCTGTTTTTGCCTTTTTCTATGTCATTAACAGGTCTTGCCTTTCTCTAATTGGGAAAAGTGTGTTATCCAGTATAAGGAAAACTAGTTCTGATGACTGTTGACATCATGTTTGCTTGAGTATAACACTTAGCTTATAGACCTTATCTCAGGGTTCTTTAAGAATTCAATTAAGTTGGTTTGCTAAATATATCATCTTAGGAAACAATAAAAGAGAGCATATATAACTTCAGTAGTAAATACAAAGATGAAGTTTGCTCGGCATTTCACTAGTTCTGTGCCAACAGGTGCCCAATTCGAATCCCCCCTGGGTTAGGTATAATAGTCTACACCAATGGGTTTAATAAGGATACCATCCATGAATGTGAGGAAGCATCCCTTGAGGTTCCCTGTGAGGTTTTCCTTGGAAAAAAAGCCCAAGGGGTTAGTTCAACCGGATGTCGACAATTTGGGCATTTGGCTAGTTCCGTGTTGGAAGGTGCCTAGTTCGAACCCCCCTGGTGAGGCACACTAATCTATTCAATGAAGATTATTAATAGGTCGGTTTCCTGGATATAATTTGATGGGGCAACTCAAGGGAATCCATGTTTATGTGGAGCAGGGGGTACTGCACATATTACAGATTCTCATTTGGCTAAAATTTTCAGCAAAGTCTGGGAAGAGGGTCTAACAATTATGAAGAACTAATGGCACTGAAACTGGTTCTCATGTTGGCTTCAGAAAAAGGAGTAGAAAAGATATAAGTTTTTGGTGATTCACAAGTGGTAATTAAGTGGATGTTCAGATCCTGTACTTGTGAAAACTTTTTACTCTGCCCTATAGTTAAGGAGATCAGTACTATAAAATCCGCTTTTTACCATCTCCTTTTGTTATATATTCAGAAAGTGGAATGTGCAGGCTGATGGATTGTCAAAAGAAGGTTTAAATTTAGCCCCAGGAAGATGGCAAACTTGGGAGGAGAGGGATGGTCAAATATCTGAATATCCACATGATTCTTGCTTTTAGTTGTCTCTAGTTTTTCTGGTTTATTACTGATGAAATTTGATGAAGTTTCAGACTGATATATGTAAAAATTTCGAAACTTTGTAATGCCCTATATAAGCTGACTTTCAGGGATGGTTTTTCTGGAATGATACAAAAGTAGATGTTCAAGTGGGATATTAATAAGAGTCCTTAAATGGATGAAGTAGTTTTTTGACTTTGTAAAGGAGGCTTAATGAACTATGAGGGAGAATAGTTTTTCACAATTTAGTCTATATGCAATGCTCTTTAGCATCTGAAGAATGAAATCTTTGTTTTTATTAATGGAATTGCAAACCTTTTGCCATGGAAAAAAATAAATAAATAAAATCCCAGGTTTTCATATTCAGTTCCTATCTGATCCTCACCTATTGAATAACAACAATGGAACAATTTCCAGGGGTGTAGGTGCACTTTTATCTCTTAAGTGAACATACATGTAGGATCCATCATCTAGAAGATAGATAATGTCTCACCAAGTCAGTCTCATTGAGAACCCAACAACAGAGGCTACAACTCGACATATAGACTAAGACTATGTCTCAATACTAACAAACCCTTCCACAACCAAGAAGCTAGATTAGATCTATATGTAGGTCAAGGGATCACTTACCGATAGTTATGGCATGGAGAGTAAAAAGATATGTAAAAACATTTTACTGTTACAAGAGGTAAATACTGCAAAATTTTGACTGCAAAACTCCAAAAGAATCACTTAAGAGAAATTCACAAAGGAAAAATAAAAATGTACTCCAGCAACCATGAGTGGGGAAAATTCAGCTTAGCTCTTAGTTCCTAACCTTTTGAACTCAAACACAAGCTAATTAATCAAGCATCAAGTTCAAAAGGCACAAAAAAATTGGCCAGAATCACATATTTCAACCTTAATTAGCAAGCAAACAATCTTTCTATGGCAACCTGATTATTGTCAAGACCTAAATATTTTTGGGGTTGGTTTTGACAAATATGGAATCAACACATGGGAATGAGACAAGTAGCATAGCCTGGGTTCATTGGGTATAAACACAACAAATGTAATAAGGGAATTCCCCCTTATTAGGGAAATTTCATGTGACAAAGACATAAAAGAACAAGATCATAACAAGACTTACATGTCTGCTACATGCCGATTGAAATAAGCTTTGCTCCAAGATGACACCCCTCCCCCCAGGGATAATCACAAACTGAATGTTTCTATCCTAGAAATGGAAGCTTGTGGAAGGGAAATACTTTCAGTATAAAGCAAGATGCACATACAGTTAGGCAGAAAACATATAATATGGTCAGAACAAGCAATTATTACAAAAGTCAGAATTAAGAGAATTATTATGAATTTGAATCCTATAAACTTGCTTTTAAAACTTACTTCAATGATATAACTTCCATATAGCCTGTCTTGACCTGATCCAATACCTTCGATCTCTTTAACTTCCAGACCTTGACTGGTCTTTTCACACACATAATAACTTTCCAGGTCTCCTATTCGAACCAATCCTATCCAATCCAACCTATCTAACTAGTCTCCTAGTCCCCCCTTATGCGTTCAAAGCATCTCCTATTTATAATGAAAGGATTCTGTTCTATTTTTAATTCAGATCCTAATCAATTCCTCAACAAACTCCTAAGATCTATCAGATCCACAATATCATGGAGAGATCACTAAAATCCCTCATTACACCTAATCATTGGTTCAAGATCTCTCTGTTTCACGGGATCTTCATACAATTTCGTTTRAATTTCCTAAACTTAATTACAATCTAGGATAATAAAAGAAATTAAATTAAGGGAACCCACTCCCTTTAGTAAAGTTTGTAAAGACCTCTCATGCGTCTTCCCAAATAAATTTTTGATGAGATTGCTCTTGCATCAGACTCCCAACGAATAAAATGTTGCATGATCTCCTGATCATGATTTGATGTTGAACTCATCCTGGATTCCATATTCTATGCTGCCAATTTTCACTTGCTTTGCCATTTTGTTGCTGCTCTGTTGTTGTCTGCAACCCTCCACGATCCCAACTCTTACTTTGTTTTCTTGCAATCATCTTGCTCCATCTTTCATCATGAATCATCTGCCCACTGTTGTTGTTGTTCCTTCTCATCCATTTGGAAGTCTTCATCAATTGCTCCCAGAACTCATATAGTCCAATATTCAACCTTCTCTTTGACTGACATGCATTATGACTGTACGCTGGCTTCTGCAAAAGTTTATCAAACTTTTGGATAATGGCTGTCAATTCTTTATCTCTGTCCCATTTTCTATTTTCAATCTTCAGATGGCATTTTCCTTTAAGTAAAAACACGTGCACTAAACAATGCATACTTCCAATCTGCATCTTCATTTCATAAGACATCTCAATCAAATTCTGCTCCTTGTAATCTCCATTAACTGTTATGTTTTGTGCTTCTTTCAACCATATCATCTGTTGCTTGCCAGATGTCTCCTTTAACTCATCCTGTGTATTAATAAACAATTCATTTGCAGAAGTTATAACATATAACTCTTATGCTCCTCCTTTTGTCCATAGATCCTCTGCTTTCAATGAGATTCCCTCATCTTCAAATCCATTTGACTGCTTGCTTGGTATAAAAACATAAAACCATTCCTTAGTATGCTGCCTTTCAACTGTACATATTTTCCCTTGTATCTCTGTATTCTGCTAACTGATCCTTGCATTCAGATAATATTCATATTCATTATCAACATGTACTCCATTCCAAGCAATTCTTTGATCTTTACTTCCTCTTGAATCTATGACCAATCTCTGTTCTAATTCCGTCATTACATTATTTCTGCAGTCCTCTTTTTCTTTAGCAATGCTCCGTACCAGAGTTGTAAAAACTCTCATTCTTTCATTCCAAGCTTCACATTCTTGGCCTAATAAGAGTGCTTTATTGTTTCGAATTCCACGTCTTCTTTGTTCATTTTTACTTGCAGCAGTAAACATATCATCATTCTGTAAATTACATTTTACATTTAAACTCTTCAATTTCATAAGCAAATTGTACTTTTCATTTATCTCCTCCAAACTCTTTGAATGTTCATGTTGCTGATGTGTACATGATACAATACAATTGTCATGCCCTTCCACTGTTATCTTATTTTCCTTAGATGTATTGATGTATGCTTTTATCAGCCATCTCACATTCCAACAATCTAAGTCATTTCCCAGCCAGATAAATTCCTTCATGCCTTCAGTTTTGTCAGATTTCTTCTGGCTGTCTTCAATCTTTTCTCTTTGGCATTTGTCACTTTCTAAAACATTATGTTCTTCAACAAACATTCTTAATCATTCTGTTCTCCAATGTTATCAACATGAGACAATGCTGAAATTTCTTCCTTTATGACAGTTCTTTGAGACTGTCCATCTTCAGAATCTATTGCTTCTTGCTGCCTCTATGAGTATAACTCTGTATTTCTTGAGTTTCTACTCCTTCCTCAATTCTCTGCATCTGTTCAACTCCTTGAACTTTACTTTTGGTACCTGCAATTACACACTTACACAAACAATTAGTTTGGAAAACATTACATCTTCCTTCTCCTCTTGATGTCACTGACATCTCTTCATTGTGTTGTTCAAAGCTGTCCAAATTCTTATCATCATTCTCTCCTAGGACTGGGCCTTCTTTAGGTTCACAATAATAAACTTCTTCTTCAATCAATGGCTTAAATCTGAACTCAACTCCTTTGAGTTTCACTTTCTTCATTTCCCTTATGCTTTTCCTCAGTTTCTTTTGAATAACTGTACCACTGGCCACCGAATTGGCTTCTTCATACTCCATCCTCTTCTCTGGTTATTTTGCATATGTTCCTCTTGTAGCAACTTCTCCATATAACCGAGTTCACTTATTATCTCAGTCATCTCTCTGTCAAATTCCTCTTGACTCATCACCTCTATGCCCTTTACCTTGGCATATTTCCTTTTGTTGTGGCTTTCCTTTGAACCTCTGCAATGACCTTCAGTGATCATTGTCTTCACCTCCTTTGTGAACTCCATCTTGTTCCCTTGTGGACTGCACCTAAGCTTCCCTTTAACAAGTCTCCATACCTGCCTTTATACCAATCCAAGCTTTCCTCTGAGCCTGACCTATTGGTACCTTTGGAACCACCTTTTGAGCAACTCCTTTGCTCCTCTTGGCTCTGCAGCTTCCACTTTCCTCTAAGAACATTCAACTTTGTCCTCCCTATCCAACCTCTATTGGAATTCTTCAGGTTATGCCACTGTTTAAGAGCTCTTATGTTTTTTCAAGAACATAACTGTCCTTCTATTTCAGCTTCCTAGCTGTTTGCTGCTATCAATCTTCAGTTTGCTTTTAACCTACAAACACAACTTAAAACCAGAGTTAATAATAAAAACATACCACATCAATCTTCAAGATCTCTGCATGATCCTGTTCTACCATTCATTTGCACTTTGAATGGACATTTCTTTGTTCATTTGCCTTTGCAAATTCTCCTTAAGAGTACCAATTGCCAACAAATTCATCTCTATTGTTGAAAGGGAAATTGTAGTCAGTAATGGATATAGAAGCATTATAAGGTTGTAGTCAATAGATAGTATAAGACAATTATCCTGAAAATGTAAAATGGTTACAAGCTGAAGATTAGCATGAGATAATTAATGTTGTTAATTGGTAGATGTTGAATCATAGAAATTATATACATTAAAGGATAAGTTAAAGAATTTGATTTTATATAAAAAAATAATAAATATAAATACATACAAATATTCTATACTTGCTAGGAATTTTACTAATTTTATATTATTTCTCTTGCAGGTTTGACTTTTGGCTTCTAGATCAATTTGAAATTTCAATTGTGGAATATTTATTGAGATGTCAAACATCGATCGTGGGAAGAAAATATCAAGACAAAATGATCTATCATCATACTTTCAAAGATCTCAATCCAAGGATCTACATTCTCTTCATGCTTCAAGCTCTTTTGAGCAACCTATCACTGAAAGAGATGTCAACTCTTGTGAGAATGCATCTAATATCCAAATAATAGATAAGGAAATATGTTCCTCTGGTGATCAAAGTGAGATAAATGCATTTTCACCAGAAATTGGCAGTACAAATGTTGAAAATATTTCATTGGAAAAGAACACAACCAATTCACGGAAAAGACAAAAAGACCAATGGGACATAGGGAGAGACTTCCAACCAGATTGGGTCTCAAAATTTCCATTTATTGAACCATTACCTCCAAAAAATGAGAAAGATAAACCAAAAGTTAGATGCAATATATGTAGTTGGAAACTTGGCACGCCAATGACATTTCAGATGAAGTTAGATACAACTGAGAAGCATGTAGGAAAGGTGTATGAAAAGAAAATTGTAGATGGCGAGGATAAATCTCTTGTCAGATGGAAATCTTCCGAGGAATGTCGACATGTCAAATATGTTGATGAATATAATGAATATTTTAATAAGTAAGAAAAAACTCGAGGCAGGTGGAGGAAGCATCACATCTCTATTCGAAAAGATGATGGAAATAAATTTGTTATCCAAGACAATTCAATTAAGCACTGTATTTCACATCTTATCTAAAGGGCGTCCTATGATAGATTATCCAGATTACATGAAATATTTATCTTTTCTTCAAATGCCAAACTTTCCATCTTCTCATTGGTCTTTAACGAGTGGTTGGGAATGGGAAAAATATCTAGCTCAAGTAGAAAAGGATAATATGAAAGAGAAGATTGCAAGTGCTAGGTTTTTGTCATTGTCTTTGGATGAGGTTAGAACTATTAATAATACTTCATGGATTTGTATGAGTATTTATATGGTTAATGACCATATTAGGCATTCCTTTCTACTTGGGGTTCATAAAATGAAGGAGAATTCTACAACTGAAAATATTTATGAACTTGTTAATAATAGTTTGAAGGAAAGTGGTGGTATGGATCCTTTAATGATCGCAAAAAGGTTGATATGTGTTGGAGCAGATGGAGCATCAGTAATGCAAGGACAAAGGAATGGCCTTTGTGTTAGACTACAACTGTCAGCTTCATCATATATGTTGAGTATTCATTGTATGGCTCATAGGATGAATCTTG
>SNQJ01S0063724.1:19649-48729 GCA_010110895.2 Picea sitchensis | reverse complement strand
TTCCTTAACTTGCATTGCCTTGCCTTGCCATTCCATGTCATGCCTTTCCATGCCTTTCCATGCCTTTCCTTGATTGTTCTTGCCAAGCCATGCCATGCCATACCATGTCTTTCCATGCCATGCCTTGCCTTGCCATGCCTTGCCATGCCTTGCCTTCCCATGCCATGTCATGCCATGCTTTGCATTTCCTTCACTTTCCATGCCATGTCTTTCCAAGTCATGCATTGCCTTGCCATGCCATGCCTTGCCATGCATTTCCTTGTCATTCCATGCCTTGCCTTGCCATGCCTTTCCATGGACAAATATTTGATCAATATGGTATAAATATGCAATTATTTCAAAATCATAAATCAAATAGTTCTCACCTTGCCATGTCATGCCATGCCTTGCAATACCTTTCATTTCCATGCCATGCCATGCCTTTCCATGTCTAGCCTTACAAGGTGTTAACTTGTCAAACATATGTAATAAGCACTGAGAAAAACTCTAGTTATGAAGATCCTCCATCAAACACTTTTTCAGGAAACGTTATGACACCGAAGGGGCCCCTTTAGTTGAAACTTGGTGCCCCAGATCCAATGCAACTGACAATTCATCCATTCGAGTCCCAGTTTGATTTTTATCACAAGTTGCAACTCGCTTCCTCAAGCCATTCAGGGACATGTTGTCAATTTGGTCCTGAGGCATAAAATCCAAAGTAAGCAACATAATGGAGTTTCATAAGCTCCTGCACATCTGTTTGGCCAAGGCCCACACTACTCACAATTGCCCGACACCATGTTCTTGAAAATTGACCTCTTGTTCAGAAATTACACTATGCCTCATTGAGTAAAACCCTAGTTCTAGAGATCCTCCATCAAACACTTTTATGGGAAATGAAATGATAGTGAAAGGGGATGCACTAGCTCAAACTCGGTGTCCCAGATCTAATGAAATCAACGATTCATCTATCTAATTATCGGTTTGAGTTTTATCATGAGTTGCAACTCACCTCCTCAAGCCATTCAATGACAAGTTGACAATTTGGTTCGGGGGCATAAAATCCAAACCAAGCATCATAATGGAGTTATGTAAGCTCCCACGCGTCTATTTGGTCAAGTCTCACATGACCATGCTACCCACAATTTTCCAACACAATGTTCTTGGAAATCGACCTCTTGTTCAAAAATTTCACTATGCCTCATTGACCAATACCCTAATTCTGGAGATCCTCCATCAAAGACTTTTTCAAAAAATGGAATGATAGTGGAGGGGCCCCACCAGCTAAAACTCAATGGTATGGATTGAATGCAACCGACGATTCATCCATCTGAGTCCCAATTTGAGTTTTATGATGAGTTGTAACTCGCCTCCTCAATCCATTCAGGCACATGTTGGTAATTTGGTCTAGGAGCATAAAATCCAAACTGTGCAACATAATGGAGTTTCATAAGCTTCTGCACGTATATTTTTCCAAGGCCCACGCAACCAAGCTACCCAAAATTTCCTGACACAGTTTTCTTCAAAACGACCTCTTGTTCATAAATAGTACTATGCCTCATTGAACAAAAACGTAGTGTCGATGATCCTCCAACAAACAGGTTTCCAGGAAACAGAATGATAGTGGAGGGGCCCCACTAGCTGAAACCTGGTGCCTCAAATCTAATGCAACCGATGGTTCATCAATCTGAGTCTCAGTTTGAGTTTTATTATGAGTTGCAACTCACCTCCTCAAGCCATTCAGAGACATGTTGGCAATTTGGTCCAAGGGCATAAAATCTAAACCAAGCAGCATAATGGAGTTCCATTAGCTCTCGTACATTTTTTTTTCCAAGGCCCACATCGCCACTCTACCCACAATTTCCTGACACGGTATTCTTTAAAATCACGACTAGGATACCCACAATTGTCTGGCACAATGTTTTGGAAAATCGACCTCTTGTTCAGAAATTACACTATGCCTCATTGAGAAAAACCCTAGTTTTGAAGATCCTTCATCAAATGGTTTTTCGGGAAATAGAATGACAGTGAAGGGGCCCCACTAGATGAAACTCAGTGCCTCATATCCAATGCAACTGATGATTCATCCATTTGAGTCTTGGTTTGAGTTTTATCGTGAGTTGCAACTTGCCTCCTCAAGCCACTCGGGGACATGTTGACAATTTGGTCTGGAGGCATAAAATCCAAACCGAATAGCATAAATGAGTTTCGTAAGATCATGCATGTATTTTTGGCCAAGGCCCACGTGACCATGTTACCCACAATTTCTCGGCACAATGTTCCTAAAAATCGACCTCTTGTTCAGAAATTGCACTATGCCTCATTGAGAAAAACCCTAGTGTCGGAGATCCTCCAACAAACAATTTTCTGAGAAACAGAATGAAAATAGAGGGGGCCCACTAGCTGAAACCAGGTGCCTCAGATCTAATGCAATTGATGGTTCATTGATCCGAGTCTTAGTTTGAGTTTTATCGCGAGTTGAAACTCACCTCCTCAAGTCATTCAGGGACATGTTGGTAATTTGGTTTGGGGGAATAAAATCCAAACCAAGCAAAATAATGGATTTTTGTATGCTCCCGCACATTTTTTTTTCTCAAGGCCCACACAACCAAGCTACCCACAATTTCCCAACACAATGTTCTTGAAAATCGGCCCCTTGTTCAGAAATTGCACTATGCCTCATTGAGCAAAACCCTAGTGTCGAAGATCGTCCAACAAACAATTTTTCGGGCAACGAGTGTTATAGCAAATTTGACCTGAGTCCACTCATCTTGCTTGTATGGCATTCCATTTCCCTCTACAGACTTAAATTCCCCTTTTTGTTCACTCCAGATCTAAAAATACATATTTTTTTCCATATACGTGACCTACCAATTATACAACTCGCGTATATGCAGGTTGCTCCACTACAACCCACGTACATTAGGTTTGGTGCTCAAAAATTAAAAAATATATTGATTTTCCATGACATGTCACGTGATCCATGACCCTTGACCTTCCATATACTAGAAATGCTCTGATTCGACCCTTTAATTCCATTTGGAGGCAATAAATTGAGCTATATCCAAGCCTTGAAAAAAAACACATCATTGAGAGAAAATATACTCTAGAGAAATTTCACTTCATATTGAGTCTACATCCCTTTGTCCTTGAAAGCCTGAACTTCTTGTGTTCAACCCCCAATCTCTTCCTATCTTGTGATGGAGAACCTCATTGACTCCTACATGTGAGATTGCCTTTGTGGAGGATTGAAGTGGTGGGGGCTCAAATGGAGGGGCTTAGTTTCTCGGTTCTGATATGTGTTGTTACACAAGTTTGTCACCTACGTACTTATACTGATTACATTAATAGAAATATTTTTTTCTCGTCCAATTGATATCTTGCAAATATTTGAATTACTTTCCATGGGAGTATTTATTATGTATGTTAATGGATTATGCTAATTTATATGTCAACATTATATATCATCACCACATGCTTGCATATCTTGGTTTTTGAGGACAAGTTGTAGGTATAAAGCTTTGGGTCTTGTGCTCAACGATGGTCTTCTTCGAATGCCCAAACAAGGTAAGATTCTAGTATTCTCTTGTTAGCATTTCATTTATATATCATGTTTGAGATTAGAGTTGATTTTTGGGTGTCGTTTTGTCTGTTTTGGTTTTCCCCTAGCCGTAGAGATATTTTCCTCGTAACAACGAGATGACATCGGAGGGGTCCCACTAGCTAAAAACCAGTGCCTCGGATCCAATGCAACTGACAAAATGTCGATCCGAGTCCTCATTTTATATTTATCGCGAGTTGCAACTCACATCCTCAAGCCATTCAGGGACATGTTGGCAATATACCTAGACCTAAACCATGACCATGACATAGACCTATACCTAAACCTAAACCATGACCTAGACCTAGACCTAGACCAAGACCTATATCTACACCATTACCATGACCTATACCATGACATAGACCATGGAAAGACAAGGCATGACAAGGCATGACAAGACAATGTCTTGGTATAGGTCTAGGTCTAGGTATGGAAATGCAAGGAAATACATGACAAGGCTAAGCAAAGATATGCATTACAAGACAAGACAAGGTCTAGGTCTAGGTCTAGGTATACATGGTGTATCTTGTTATAAAAGTTATTGAGTTGAAAGATTAGTTTTTATTTTTTTAATTTTAAATAAGGCCTTGAAGTTATGTTGTTTTCCATGCAATCCAAAAAAAATTATGGATGAATAGTATAATGAAACTACACCATAAGGATGGGACATAAACCTATTTAGTGAAATCCCTTTCTATATAAATCCTATTAATTATGATAATCTGTATTTCACAACTACAAAGATACCTTAGATATATGAATAAAGAGAGCATATGTTATGACATTAAAATTCTCATGCAAGTATTTTTATCTAAGATAGATGGGATAACAAGTTGTAGAATTACATGCTTAATGAATCCTTTGATTGTAATTTTTACGTATTAAACTTGTTCATTTAGTACAAGCATTATTGTTTTAGGAAAAAAAAGGGTATAATACATGAATGCCATTATTTTTTTATTATTAATTTGATAATGAATTCTCTCTAACAATGAAAATAACTATATGTTTACAAACAATTAGTTTTATGAATATCATAATGAAAGTACCTTTTAGATTAATTTTGGTTAGCCAAAGCATGACATGGTATGGAAAGGCAAGGCATGACATGGCAAGTGAAGGAAATGCAAGGCATGTCATGACATGGCAAGGAAAGACATGGCAAGACATGGCATGTCAAGGCAAGGCATGTAATGACATGGCAAGGCATGTAATGACATGGAAAGGAAAGGAAAGGCAAGGCAAGGCATGGCATGGCATGGCAAGGCAAGGCATGGCTTGGCAAGGAAAGGAAAAGAAAGGTGTGGGAAGACAAGGCATGGCAGGCATGACATGGAAAGGAAAGGCATGGCATGGAAAGTCATGACAAATCATGACATGGAATGGCATGGAAAGACAAGGCATGGCATGTAAAGGAAAGGCATAGCAAGGCATGGAATGGAAAGGAAAGGCATGGCTTGGCAAGGCAAGGCATGGAAAGGCAAGCCAAGGCATGACATGACATGGAAAGGAAAGGAAATGCAAGGCATGGCATGGCATGGAAAGGCAAGGCATGTCATGGAAAGTGAAGGCAATGCAAGACATGACATGGCATCGCATGGAATGGCAAGGCAAGGCATGGCATGGCATGGCAAGTGAAGACAAGGAAAGTAATGACATAGAAAGGAAAGGCATGGCATGACATGGCATGGAAAGGAAAGGTAATGCAAGGCACAACATGGCATGGCATGGCAAGGCAAGGCATGACTTGGCAAGACAAGGCATGACATGGAATGACAATGCAGGGAAAGGCATGGCATGACATGGAAAGGAATGGAAATGCATGGCATGGCAAGGCAAGGCATGCCATGGAATGGAAAGGTAAGGCATGACATGGAATGGTAAGGAAAGGCATGGCAAGGCATGGAATGGAAAGGCAAGGCATGGCAAGGCAAAAGCACTTCGTTGGATGGAAAGGAAATTTTTGATATAAAGTTAAGTCATATGTCCCTAGAAAAAATGTTTTTTTATTTCTTGGGATGATAAATGTTCATTTTTTTGTGATTCTTGTTTCATTACAATCCACAATTTGATTTGAAGTTTTCCTTGCATAATGTTATGGAAATATATATATTTATTATTGTATAGGTTAAAATGGGAAGCTACATGGAAATACATGCAAGGAGGGATTAGTCTATTTTAGATCATAGTTGTGCTCTATGGATTTGTAAATGTAACAATCTATATTGTGTCCTTAGAAGGTTAGAACTTTGATTTTTAATTATCTTAGTGATTCATTGCTTAGTATTTGTTGGGTTTAGTTAAAATCATATTGACATTTGATATGTATACATCTGGATCTATTTATGTATTGTAGAGTATTATTTTTATTGTTATGAGTTTATGATGATGATAGTTTTGTGATTTGTTCAAACATGAAAATTGAAATTTGGAACTTTGGTATGTGGATATTAATTCAAAATTGTGTTGTAAATATACGATAGATGCAAGCATCGTGTGAATAAACACAAATCTATTAATTGAACATTAATACAGATAAGGATTCTCATATGAAATTTGTAATGTATATGCACATATATGAGCTATGTGATATCCAAATGGATATAGTGTTGAGGTGACCAAGGCATGGCATGACATGGAAAGGAAAGGCATGGTATGGAAAGTCAAGGAAAGGCATGGCAAGGAAACACATGGCATGGCAAGGGAAGGCAAGGCAAGGCATGGCAAGGAAAGTAAATGCAAGGCATGGCATGGAAAGACAATCCATGGAAAGACATGGCACAACATGGTATGGCATGGGAAGGAAAGGCAAGGAAAGGCATGGCATGGCAAGGCAATGCATGGTAAGACATGGCATGGAAAGGCAAGGCAATGCATGACATGGAAAGGTGCCATGCATGGCATGGTAAGGCAAGGCGTGCAATGGAATGACAAAGCATGACATGGCATGGCATGGAAAGTGAAGGAAAGGCAAGGCATGGCATGACGTGGCAAGGCAAGGCATGACATGGCATGGCAAGGCATGGCATGGAAAGTCAAGGAAAGGTATGGTATGAAATGGAATGACAAGGAAAGTAAAGGTAAGACAAGGCGAGGAAAGGCAAGGTAAGGGAACATAAGGCAAGGTGAAGGTAAGGAAATGCTAGGCAAGCAAGGCAAGCCAAAGCTAGGCAAGCGAAAGAAATGCAAGGCAAGGCAAGGCTAGGCATTGATCACATACTTTGTTTTGGATACCCCATCCACTTGGAACCTTGCACATTCATCCATGGAGTTTTCTACCTTGGAATTCACACATGTGGAGTGGTTGCATGCATGCACATTCTTGGAGGGAACATTCCATGTGGACACTTGGCATTTGAATTGGCTTGATGCCTATATTTGGTGGTGTGTCCCCTTCATGACCATTATTTGGTGTATACTACTACTATTTTTGGATGAGGTCGAATTTCTTTGGAGAGGCTAATGTCCACATGGTCAACTCTTGATTGAGGAGAGATCTAACAAATTCATTATTATAATATTTATTTGACTTGTCACAGAGTTAGTTAGCAAATAATAATATTTTATTGTATAAGATAAGAGACTCACTCTATAAAGAAGAATTCTCTCTCTCCATTGTAAAAGGTGGAAAATTTGGGAATTTAGGAGCTCTCCTCTTGGGATATATTATAAAACATTTTGGCAAGCTTATTGGAGAATTTGAGGTATATTTTAATTTGATGTGAGGATTTATTGTGCACTCATATTTTATGTGTTGATTTTGTATTAAGAAGCCCTTGTAAGATGTTGTGATTGCAATTATAATGAACCATGCTTCATTTCGGATAGAGTAATGTGAGGTTTCAACTCTCTTATTGTTATTGTGATTATGTTAGCCTACATGATTATTATTATTGGTTCCTGGAGTCTTAAATAGGATGGGACATCAGTCTTTTGTCAAATTTAGGTAATGAGAACCATTAATTGCTTATGGGTTTAGCACTTAGCAATATTTTCCACCGTAAGAGATTCGTTAATGTGTAACGCAATTATTTATAATCACTTTAGAAAAAAATCATACTTTCGTACACACAAAATTCATACACTTTGAAACTCATACATTCATCAACATAAAATGCAGAAACAATGAGATTCATAAAAAATGTGTCATGAAATGTGTATATATATATATATATATATTCAACATCGTCTAAATTGTACATTTTTTACAAAATGGCACCTCATGCCCAGTATACAAAACAACGGCAAGTGCCCTAACATAAAAACAATTATATGGTGGACTAGATACAAAATGGTAGTAATTGGTCAATCATTGACCACCGCCACCCTCTCCACCCTCAGGAGCATCCTGAAAATCTATTTTTCTTCTCTTGCTTGAAGAAGCACCTCAAATGGATTTGGACCTAGGCGTGCTTCGTCGCTCTGAAGAATGCACAAAGAAAAAACATTGTTATAAGTTTTATTCCACAATCAATTAAAAGATTAACAAAATGATACTTTTTAATTTAACATAAGACAACTCACTGCATATGAGATTGACAATCATGAGAGTGTTACCCTCCTTCGCAACCCTAATCATTCAACGATGCCACCCTGTGTCAATTACAAGGATCAAATCATCAAAATTAAACAAATATGCATGAAATCAAATTCATGATACAAAAAAAATTGTCATCAACACATTATCTCGCCGTGAATATCTCGGGCCATGGTAGAGATTAGATGGCAAGTGGAGCACTTGATTATACAACCTGCTCTGAGGCAATCTCTATTGTGGTAGCCTCGATGGATGGGGCCTATGGACACAGTGGTGGGGGTGGGTGGCATACAGGTGCATCCAATGTGGATGGATGTGATGGAAGAGGTGGCACAGATGGGTGGCATGTGGGTGCATCCACTAAGGATCCACCAAATAAGAAAGATGATGGAGGTGGGATAAAATGGACCCCCAAAGGATGTACAAGTGATGAAAACTCCCTTGTCCTAGAGTAAGTTAACCCATGAGCAGAGGTCATGCACCCAACCCATGAGCATAGGTTAGGTGCCCAGGGAGTGGACTAGTACTATAACTAGAGAATATGTTAGTAGTCTGCATACATATTAATAATATTGAACTATTAGTACCAAATAGTAAAATTCAACAACATAAATAATAAAAAATGAATATTTAAATGATATTTAACTCTACACATGATACTTGTGATGCGGGTGACTTGTCCATCCCAGATGAACATTCCTCAACATCGTCTAGTCCCACAACCTGTAGAAACACAAGAACATTAAAAATTAGAGGATTCCCTAACATAAATAAATGACCATGGTGAATTTATCAAATGTGACACATACTTGTCAATGGGGTATGCCAAATGAGCAGGTTGTATCTACTATTGCATCAGTGGTGGAAACATGCATTAATGCATCCATGGGCATAGAGGATCTACTACATGGACGTAACAATTGCAAATCAACATACAATAAAATATCGATATAAATACACAAAATTCCATATAAATATATAACAATGAAGAACATAGAGATGGTTAAGATACTAACCTCCTCCATGAAGCTCTGCTATCAACTGGCCTCCATATGCCCATAACAGGTCTTCCCTCAACTCGAGCATCTGTGAGGTTCACATGGACAACTTCTATGTCCATGTGCCCTCTCCTCCCTCCACTCTGCTATAGGGGTGAAGCTCCAGCCCCTCTGAGATAGTGTAAAAAATCTATCGTGTTGCACTAGGATCCAAGTCAATGATGATATAACTAATTGTACATGCTACAAACTCTCTGCAACATGAGGATGTTGGGCAAGGGGGTCAGGCCTCCTCCTTGTGGGACAAGGATCTAACATGGGATCGCGCCTAGCATGCTCTCGGTCTTGTGCGAACCCTCGACCCACCCTCTAGAAGTCACCGATGTCAAAGTAGTTGACATGCTGACCCAAAATAAATTCAGCCCACAATTTTTGCAAAAAATAGAAAGGCACCTCCCTGTTATTGTAGGGAGGTTTATCAAATACCATGTACCACCTATCCATCTAGTTTGGACTAATTTGTGGGTGGATGCACCAGTCAATGCAAATGTGTTTCTTGGTCACGTGTGGTTGACGTTGAGATCGAGGATCAATAAAAATAGACATCATTTGTTGTTTTGATATACACAAGTCTCCAACTTTCTTTCAATCCAATCCAGTGTTGTAATACTTGGTTTTCTCGTGCCCCTTAATTGATTTACAAGTGTTCTTAATGTGTCCAACTCCTCATTAATTTGGGTGTTTAAGTTGAGTGGTTGTGGTGGGTTAGGGTTTTCCTCGTCTTGGTCTCTTGGTTGGCATTTTACATTGTCTTTGGGTTCCATTTTATAATATATGTTGCATTTTAAAAATACATTTTAATAAGTGGACTTATGACAAAGGTATTACAAACAAAAATTCATTTTATCCCAACAAAATCATTAACATAATTTTTTGTAAAACAAAGAAAAACTATGTGTTATCTTTACATTGAACTCAAAAAAAACCTATATAAGATTAGTGAATTTTTTAGAGATTTACATTCAAGTATTAATTATGTGTAGTGAACCTAGCTAATAAGTGTTCAATGTCATTGGATTTACATCCATAACCCATGACTAATTGTTTTGTATTTTTTTCAAAGCCAAAAGGAAATGACAAAAAATCAACCATACCTTTCTTGCAATGGACACAGTGGAAAGATCTCGGGTTTTGCTCCTCCTCTATTAGTCGTGTTTGCTTTCTCCAATTGGGAAAATCACGAGGCGTAGTGTGCGAATGAGCAAAAAACATGCTTGTCATCCCTTAAAAATTGGGATCCTAGGAACGTGCATGCGTTCTCAGGAACGTGCACGCATTCTTAAGAACACATGCATGTTCTTGCCGATGAACCTATATGGCATGCTCACTAGAAATTTAGTCCTTTCCAAACCTGTAAGATTAGGATGCGTGTGCATTCCTGAGAATGCACAAGCGTTCATGCGAGTGCGCATTCTTGTTGACCCCCTTGCCACTTTTTCATCCACCAACTTTGTGCACTCACCCATTTGTCCTTGGGTTAAGTATTAGACGATTTCTTCTAAAAACACATTATATTTCTATTCAATATATCCTTTGGCATTTCACCACTTTCAATTTATCTAACAACTCTTCTATATAGCTTGCTAATAAAACTTATGATCTAAAACCCTAATTTAGTTGCAAATAATACTGAGGTGGCAACTATTATATATTTGCAGCTATATATTTGAGAACTTCTCTAGTTGAACCAAAATTCAAGTCATCTTGCCTAAGAAGAAGTCAACCAATTTACCTTGTATCTTGCCTAAGAAGAAGTCAACCAATTTACCTTGTAAAATTCACAAGTTTCTAGTCTAGATCAAGGTCCAAGACACTATATATAAGAGAAGTTAGTTTTTTGGTCATATAGTTTGAATAAATTTGTTAAGAAAATGTCATTGCCACCTCTTCAATTAAACATTGAGCCATCTATTCTATTATTAACATATTCCATTATGTTAATAGATTTGGGCATGAATTCATAAACCGTCAACCAAACTAGAGTACCTAACAGTCGTGGAGGTCGCCACAGGTCGTCGAGTTAGAAAACTAGGGTAGCATCAAGCGACACAGCAACTTCTGATATCCATTCTGCAGTTGTTGATCCTTCATAGGAGGGGCTTTGGAGTAACGTCGTTGGCATTAGATTATCTTAGTTTATTATTGGACGGCATTATCTTCCCTATTTTTTTAAATACACTATAATGTATGTAACAAGAGTTTATATCGTCAATTATTATTTCATTCCCACATTGACATTGCCAAGTAAGAAAAGTAATTCACATCTATAAATGAAAGAGATATAAGCCCAGAGTTATAATTAGAGTTAGAATAAAAGTTTGTACTAAGTTATGTTATCAAACAAAAGATAAGTTTAATTAGATGATTATAATAAGGTGAGATTAAGGTTTTTCCCATTATGTTATGTTTTTTTTTAATATAAAACTAAAAATAATTTTGATTACTAACTTTTTATTAGTTAGTTTGATGTTTGTTTCTTGGGATGTTTTTGTTTTACTAATTTTGCTTTTTTATTTTTTAAATTTAAAAAGTTATGGATTAATGTAGATTGATGTTTTTTTCTTGGGATGCTTTGTTTTACCACTTGTTTTTGTTTTTTTTTAATTTAAAGTTAAGCGATTAATGTAGCAAAGAATATTTGGGTGACATCCTATCAAATTTGTAAGCCTTGTTGCAATAAAGGGAACCTTATCAAATTTGTAAGACTTGTTGCAATAAAGGGAACTTTTGGGTGGGAACCTTTGGGTGGCATACTGTAAGCCTTGTTGCATTAAAGACAACTATACCATTCCCTTTGGGTGGGAACCTTTCGGTGGCATACTGTAAGCCTTGTTGCATTAAAGAAAACTATACCTTTAGATATTGTTGATTAATAGTTTGAGGACCATAGAACCATACCATTAGATATTCTTGAGTAATAGTTTGAGGACATCATCCTCTTTTACAATGCTTTCTTTTTGCTTTATACATTGTGATGATATTGATTGAGGAGTCTTTGAATGATGATGTGTCTCAAGGACTTACATTGATGATATTGATTTGAGAAGTCTTTGATTGATGATGTGTCTCAAGGACTTACATTGATGAGTGATAATGATTTGCTTGTTTTTTCCAAGAATCTCAATCACCCATGCATTTTTTTTTTTTAAAGGTAGTTTTGACTTTTTATTTAAATTGCCTTTAGTGATGTTCTTATCTTTTTGTTTTTGGATTAACTCTTTTTTATGAATTCTAACATTGGAACTCAACTTCTACCTTTGAAGTATTATGTTCCTCATTGTTCTTTGGGAAATTTGATGCATTTGAAAATGTATTCTTTTGAAATCCTCGATATACTCATAAAACCATTTTTAAACATTTAAGCTAGCACATTGTTTGAATCCACCTAATAGTTTGTTGGTGCTTTATGAGTTTCACTTTTCAAAATTAAATCGATAATTCAATGCCCAACTTTATCAAAGTTTCATCTTTTGAATTTAGTTTGTTTGATACACTCATTGGACCATTCTTGAAAAGGAAATCCTTATTATCTTTCGAATGTCTCAAATATTTTGTTGGGGGTCTATTGAAGATCATCTTTCGAATGTTCCTGATGGTTTGATGAAATTGTTTCAAATGTCATCTTGTTGGATTACCGAGAGGGGTGAATCACTAATAGAAATTTTTAATCCTTTTAACCACATTATGTAATTGTTATTTATCTTTATGATCAATATATCATTATCATCCAATAAGTCCAGAGTAAATAAACAATGGACAATTTACATACACTTACATAGTACACCATCATTTTTACATGAAAGCCCAATGTGGGAGAAAACCACATAATGTTTTGTCTTATATGTCTTTAAGAATTGCATCATTAGAAGCACCAACTTACTTTATTCTCTCAGATGTAACCGAAGTAGGCTCCGACCCCTTATATTTTTAAGTTACAACCCGAGGGAAGCTCCAACTCCCAATTCTTTGGCTTCAACTAGAAGGAGGATACAACCCTTATGTTCTTCGACTAACTCGAAGGTGACTACAACCACCTATCATTGCCCCGTCCGCTGTCTAAATATAAGGACAAATGATGAAACCACTCACACTATCACTGTGATATAAACCACTGTAAACCTGTTCTCAACTGGCATCAACAACATATAAACCAACTTGTGCCACCTAATTGCAACCAACTCCAGACTTGTACTCACCCGCACTAACAAAACCTAATAGGTATGCTTTACCTATATATATTGGTAAGTCGCATGCACGCTCCATGTATACTACAACCTACGTGATGTATCGTACCCTCGTCTATATCAAGTAAAATTGCTGTGACACCTTTAGAAAGTAGGGTTTCTAATCTTCTCCAAACTTCGAACACTTTGTTGTCTCTGTCACTTCAACCTACAACCTGTCAATGTTTCTTATCTATAGTTGTATCCTGTGCATACATCATTTTATATATTCCTTAACAAAATGCATCTCTATCTCTAGTCATATGCCATATATGTGTGTATAATCATGAACAAGTGTAATAACCCCTTACATGGACTAGACATCAAACTCTCATCGAGCATACATCCTCCGGGATCCGATTTTTGAGAGGAAAAAAATGAATAACAAACTCAATACAATAACACCTATGGATACGAGAACAACAATAGATATCCAACGAAAAATAACTTCTATTGAATAAATAAAATAGGTTGAAACTGTGAAACTATTGCACTAAAACAACTTGCTCAAATGGTGGTAGCTATCTCTTTGAAGAGATGTGGTCATATACATCCATTTGAGAAGAATGAATATAATGAGGCTCTAGAGGCTCCTTTTCAACATTGCTCATGAATGCCAAAACCCTAGTACATCTAAAAATCCCAACCCTATGAGATGAAATGCCAAAGTTAAGGGGTCCCGGCTGGTAAGTGGGCATCAACTTCCCAAGGTCGTAACTTTTGCATACAACCTCTATTTAGGCACAGGATAGCTCATTGGAAAGGTGTTTTAGAGAACTACATATTACGCCAAACTTAACTGCTTATAGTTTGACCATGGCAAGTCAAAAAAACAATGTTAGGGCCCCAAACGCCCCCGAAGTATAGAAAGATGTACTGATATAAAAACTTCCAAAATAATCCAAATGGATTAGATGGGAGGCCACCAAAATCCACCTAGAAGCCGCGGTAGGGCTTCAGACATCCCCGCAAGTGTAGAACCCACAATTACAAAGCACTAAATTAAGAATGTGTTGAACTAACAATTGTCAAGAGGAGGCAGTTCGAATAGGTGGGTGGCCACCCATATCCCTCCTAAATCAATACTCCCCTTAGGAAGAGTTGGTCTCCATTGCATTGAGTGCCCCATCAAGTGAGGAAATTTTGATGAATTTGGCACTAGGTGAGCCATTTTCCGGTGCGTGAGCCTTTCCTTGACAAATCGATAAATTTGGATCCTCTACTAACGAGTGCCCTTCTTGACTTGTGTGTCCACTATCCGATCAATGGATTCCTATTCCATGCAAATGGTTGAGCTCATATTCTTACCTGTTCTCATATCTCCGGGAGGTGTCTAATAATGGTGGAAGATATGGCTCCGAGGAGGTCCACATTGAACAATGGGTTCAATCCAAGGAAGGGTGCAGTGTTGAGCTCAAAAACATCGTCTCCAATGTTCTTTAGTGATAGTGTAAGGCCCATAGTGAAGTGGAAGGAGCTTCCGATGGGGCCCTCGTAAGGAATTCTTTCTACAAATGTAAGCATCTCCCACCGAAACTCAGGTGGTAACTTTCTGCTGATCATGGAGCTACTTGTATCACTTAGCATTAGATTTCAAGTAGTAACTACGGATCTATCGTGGATGTTGAACTCGGGCTTCAATGAATCTAGTGGCTTTGTCGGCCCCATAATGAGCATGGGAAGATTGCGTCCTGTATTGTAAGACGCAGTAACATCAATGGACCCAAGGGTTTGAATCCCATCCCCACATGAAATTGGCTATGGCAGGTGGAGCTATGAAGAGCCTTATTAAAGCCAGGTTTGAACATAGGGAAGAATTTGATCCTATGTACGCAAATGCTTAGAGTTATACATGCACATGATGTGAAAAATCATCCGATTAACGAACTTCCCGCCCGCCATCGACTTGAGGGTGGAAGGAAATGGATTTTAGTGAACTTGGTGTCCAACAATGACCAAAGACTTGACCAAAATGTGTTGAGGAACCCTGTTGTCCCGGGACGTGAGATGATGTTCTGTGGTATCCTAAAATGGACCCACACCGCTTGAAGAAGAATATCTTGGTAGTATTTGTCGCTGTGATGCTCTTCTTGTAGGATGAGAGAATGACCATATTTGAAAACCAATAAACCACCACAAATACGCAACCATTGCCTTACTTGGTGGATCTGAAGGTTGCATATGTAATCCATCAAGATGGATTCCTGGGCCTCGTGAGTAGGAAGAGGGGTGTATATTCCTTTCTTCTTGATGGTTGGCTTGGCAATGACAAAGGTAGTGCAAGATTTGATATAATTGTTGATGTATTTTCAAATTTTTGGCCAATAAAATGTTTCCTCGTGAGAAATCCAATTTCACAATTTTTCCATGCCAAAATGTCCTCGCTATTCAACTCAGAAAAGCCTCCCAAATGAGATTTGCACGCTCACTTGCAAGAACACAGAGGTGGAATAGATGGCATAATAGTCTATCCCAATGTGAAATCGGGCACATCCGCTACTGTATCTAAGAGTTGATAGGTGGTGGCTAATTCAAGATCTTGTTGATAAAGTCAGCCACTTTAGATGCCTCATGCCCACGTGAATGGAGCATGGTGGTGAGTGAAACCATAGGAGGTTGATTAAGGAAGTCAGGGAAATGATTTGTGCTCCCTATAATATACCTTGATGTTGAGATGGAATTTTTATGTATGTGGACCACTTCGATGGTGGTCATTCTTCAACTTCCCCATGTGTCTGTATGAACTACAGAGGCTTCAGGATCAATGCGATGATCGTCTCTTTTCCCATAGTGTAATGTTTCCATTGACCACATGCTTGTATAATGGAATACATTTCTTTGTCATAGGTGGGTATTTCCGAACAGTATCTAAGAGACATCTCACTATGGTATTCTGACGCAAGGACCGTTGGAGGAGAACGCCTATAAATTAGTTGGATGATCAGCCCCAATCTCAAACCAAGTTGCTGCGCATCGTAAGGAGAGCACTGAGCCGAGCATAAGCCACTTCCATTCGACCATCAAATGCCCATTGCTGTGCTTCTCCCACACAAAATTGGCCCTACCGCTGCCCTTGGTCACTTTGGTTGAGGGGCCCGCACATGGGCTTAATCCCAACACAAACCCGCTTCCAGAGAAGTTGATACAAGTCCCAAGTGTTTTGGAGCTTGATTATCTCCCCGATTCAAAGGTCCTTGCTTCCTGCATCGGCTTATAATTCTAAGAAATATTTACACCCTTTAAGTATACACTCTTCCATCATGCAGGAGTAGAGGGGGTACCCTCCGCTGGGTTCGAGGGGGCTATCCTCCATCGGGGGTCTGGAGGAAAGCGGGCCCCTAAGAAAAAAATTGCCTTGTAAAGTGTATTGTAATTTCATTGTAACTGACCGCTCATTATAAGGTCGTAGATCTAACAAGAGAGATTATGTTAGGTTTTTTCCCTAGAAGGCAACCCTCTTTATGAGGGAAATGTATCATGGCTATGGATGATGGTGAATATTGTACTATGAGAGAGAAGACCGTGAGAGAAAGAAGAGGAAGTTACAGTTGGGTTTTTGTTGTAGGTTGTATCCCTTCATTTGTCGGATAATAATAAAGCAAGGACCGTACTCGTGGATCGAAATTAATCGGGTGAACCACGTGAAATCATGGTTCTTTATATTGTGTGGTCTTATGTGTTTTGTTTCGTGACGTTTTATTTTATTGCCTGCGGGTCCCCGCTTTTTCAACAACCTATCAAAGCATAAGGTAGTAACTCCCAAGAAAGAGGGTTCCCGTTCGAGGGAGCAATGTCGAAGATGGAGTTTAGGGTCGAGAAATTTAACGCCAAAACTACCAATTATGGAAAATATAGATGGAATATTATTTATATAAAAAACATAATATAAAAAAAAAAAAAAAAAAAAAAAAAAAAAAAAAAAACCATGAAGGATGAAGAATGGGGAGATTCTTTGACAAAGGCTCTAGGAACGCATACAAACGAGCCCGGCAACATCTGGGTGGCTTCTGGCCATTTCCGGAAGAAAAGACAACTAACGGTTTCCATGCTATAATAAATTGTATGAAAACCCTACAGCCGAATAATAAGGTACTTAATGAAGAGATTACGAATACAGCGATGCCGGCTGCGGGTCTATTGTAGATCATTTAAATGAATTTAATACGTTACCAATCAACTAAGTTATGCAAAAGTGGACTTTGGATGATGAGGTTAGGGCTCTTCTAATCTTGTGCTCATTGCTTAAAGATGGAATGGCTTGGTCATGGTCAGAAGTAACTTTGTGTTTGGTTCAAATAATTTTAAAATTTGATGATGTTGTTGGTGTTATCCCAGGAGGAAATGCATGGAAAAGCAATGTGAGACATCAGAAATGCGCTGTTCATGGAGAATGTGGGAAGACAAAAGGATAGAGGAAAGGGCCTGCAAAACCAGTGGAAATTCTAGGAAGGGAAGATCCAAACCAAACTTTGGAAAGATAGAGTGTTGGAATTCAGGGAAGAAAGGACATCTCAAGAAAGATCAGCAGAGCTCCAAAGAACAAAGAGATAGACAGCAGGAGAAATCAAAGAAGCAAATGTAATTGTGTGATGTGTTACAAGATGCTTTGATTCTTCTCAGATAATATCGAAGTCTCAGTAGTGGATGATCTGCATTCCCCACCCCATAGGAAACATTTCTAGATTATGTTCACAGGATTTTGGACGTGTTCATTTGGGTGATAATAAACCATGCAAAATTGTTGGAATGGGAAAGGTAAAACAGCAAATCTAAAATGGAACCAATGGTTGTTGAAAGAGGTAAAACATGTTCCAGATTTAAGCAAAAATCTGATTTTAACCGGGCAGCTTGGAAAGTGAAGGTTGTATATCCATTTTATAGATAAGACGTGGAAGGTCATCAGCGGATCATTGGTGATACAAAAGGAGAGAAGGTAGGTACATTATATCTATGTAAAATCGGTACTCATCGACTCTTTCATATTTTAGCTTCTAATGAGGGATACAACACTATGGCATCATAGGCTCGACACATGAGTGAGAAGGGTATGCATCCTTTCACAAAAGAAATTTGTTGCGTGATCTTAAACAAATTGATTTGGACTTCGTGAGCATTGTGTTTATGGAAAACAAAAAAGAGAGTCAAATTTCTCAGAGTCTTGTAAAATAAAAAGAAGAATGAAAGGTTAGAGCTTGTGCATGCATGTATGGGACCAACTCGTGTATCATCTCTGGTGGCTCTCATTATGTTACTTTTATCGGGATGATGAAAAATAGAAAAACTTGGTTTATCAGAGATTCAACAAAAATATGATTTTGATACTTTTAAGAAATGGAAAGCCAGTTGAGAATGAGACAGAAAAGCTCTGAAGTGTCTCGTGATCAGATAATGGAGGTGAATATTGTTAAAGGAGTTTGATGATTAACAATTGCTCATGGATTCATAGGAGAGAAGACAGCTCCACCTAACACCACAAGAAAATGGTGTGTTATACGAACGGTGACAACGCGGAGCCGCAAAGGAGTATGAGGATGAAGGTTACTCTGTCTTACAATTCTCATGCATGTTGTAGATACTGCTGTTTACTTAATAAACAGAGGACCTTCAAGCTCTTTTGGATGGTAGAATTCCGTGAGGAGGAATGGACAGAAAAAGGTAAACTATCTACTTTTGAAAACTTTCGGTTGTGAAGCATTTGTCCATATTGAAGAAAAACAGGGAACAAAGCTCGAGGAAAATCCAAGAAGAGACTCATTGGATATGGTGTTAATGATTTTGCCTATGGGATTAAGTGAAAATAAAAAAAACTATTAGGTGAAGTAGAGAGATGTCATATCCAATGAGAAGGTCATGTACAAAGATGAGTTGTAGGGAAAAAGAAACAGAAACAAAAAACAAGAATACACAAGTGTTTGATGAGATCATTGAAAAGGAAATTCTAAAGGAACCTGAAAAATCAAAATGTACAATAGCAGGAGTAGCAGTACCCTCAAACACTTGCAAGTGTTGTTAGAAGATTCACCAGAAGTTAAGTATACCCCGAACGACATACTCCCTTCATTATATTATTTATTGTTAATCCATTCTGTCCTAATGTTAAGTGAAGAGGCAAAATGCAGTTAGACACCAAAATTAAGTGGGAGCAAGGAATGAAAAGAGGAAATGGATTCCCTATAAATAACCAAACTTGGACTTGGTTCGCTTGCCCAAGGGAAAAGAGTACTGCGTATCAAATGGGTTTATAAGGAAGGAAGAAGATGGATATAGAAAAAGCCAGCATAATGCTAATTGCTATAAATGGCTTCAGACAAAAGAAAGGTATAGATTTTGATGAACATTTTCTCCCTGTTAAAATGACTTCAATTAGGACTATTTTAAGCCCTGTGAAGACGCATCTTGAACATTTAGATGTAAACAACTTTTCTCCATGGGGGATTTGAAGGAAGAGATTTTATATGCAACAACCACAGGGTTTTGAGGTCAAAGGGAAGGAGAATGGTATGTAGGCTGAAGAAGAGCTTGTATGGTCAAAAGTAAGCTCCAAGACAAAGCAGTATTTGAAGTTTGATGTGTTTATAAACGTAATTGCTATAGTAGATGTCATTCGAATAACGGTTTATTTTAAAAGGCTGAAATGGAAGCTTTATTATCTGCTATTGCATGTAGATGACATGTTTATTGCACGGTCTAATATGCAGGATATAAAATGTGCTCAAGAAGAAATTAGCCAATTAATTTGTGATGAAGGACAAATGCAGCTGAAAACTTTGGTATGAGAGGAATAACAAGAGACGTAGGAAAATCAGAAACCACATTGTCTCAGTGGTGAGCATAGAGAAGGTGTTGAGAGGCTTAGAATGCACGCAAAACCGCGAAGCACCTTTGGCTACCATTTCAAATTAACTAAGGAAATGTGTCCCCGGTGACACGTGAGGAGATAGAATACATGTCCGTGGTCCCATATTCATCGCCAGCTATAGCTTGATGTATGCATGGTTTACACAAGACCAGATATACGTACGCAAGTGAGCTGTGAGAAGGTATATGAAAAATAAAAGTAAAGAACATTGGGAGGCGGATTCTCGTGTATTTGAGAGGTACTACTACACATGCATTACATTTTGGAGGTTCATACTTTTCTACACGGATATGTTGATTCAGAGATGGTAGGTGATAAAGACAACAAGAGGAACACCATAGGGTATGTTTTACTATAAGTGGAACAACAAAGGAGTTGGATTTGAAAACTAAGAAAGGTTGTTTCACTTTCAACAACAGAGGCGCAGAGTATGTTGCCGCCATGAGGCTAGTAGTAGATGATTTGTCACAAAGGTTTCATGGAGGAATTGGGAAAGAAGTTGGAAACAAAGAAGCTTGTACCGGTGACGCTTAGAGTTCCATTCACCTTGCAAAGAAATCATCCTTCCATCTCAAGACTAATCATATACAGCTGAGGTACCACTTCATACCATCCACCTTGGAAGATGCATAATTGAAGCTGGAAAAAATACACACTAAAATTTTAAATCAAGCAGACATGTTAACAAAGGGAGAACTAGGGAGAAACCGGAAATTCCCTTCAAGCCAAAGCCAGCTATTCAAGAATGAATATGAAATGAGAAATTTTCCAGTCCAAGAAGGTTCAAAGTCCCAAGATATACAACAGCTGTGGAGTTGTTGAGATCTACCGGAGATTGTTGGTTGTGGAGCTTGATTATCTTCCCCATTCAGAGGTCCTTGCTTTCAAATTCCTCGTTTATATCCCATGAAGCATTTACACCCCAAGCATGTGTACACTCTTCCACACTACTGGAGTGCAGAGGGGGGTACCCTCCAGGGGTCCGGGGCTATCCTCCTACTGGGGTCTAGGGCAAGCTGGCCCCCTGGCCGGGGTTCGGGGCTGTCTCGGCAAAAATTGCCCCGTAAAAGTATATTAAAATTACTGGTGGGGCCATGGACCGCTTCATTATAAGGTCATTGCATCTAATCCAGAGATTATGTTAGGTTTTTTTCCTAGAAGGCAACCCTCTTTATGAGGGAAATGTATCATACCATGGATGATGGTGAATATTGTATTCTGAGAGAGGAGACTGTGAGAGAAAGAAGAGGAAGTTACAGCGGGTTTTGTTGTAGGTTGTATCCCTTCATTTGCTGGATAATAATAAAGGAAGGACCTGGCAATTTCTCAAGTGGACGTAGCCCACACTAGGTGAACCACGTAAATCTGTGTCTCTCTTGTATTGTGTGTCTTCTGTGTTTTGTTTCTACATTTTTTTTATTTTATTGCTCGGCGGTCCTATTTTTTCTAACACCAAGAAGCTCCAAAGCTCGGTTAGTGTGGTCGGGGATGGCCAGTCACGGATAACTTGGATCGTAGCTGGATCCACATGTACCCCATGTTCATCAACAATGTATCCCAAGTATTGGACCTTGTTCATGCCAAAGGAGAATTTTTCCAAGTTGGCATATAGCTTGTGCTACCGCAGAGTGCTCAAAACCTGTTGAATATGTTGCATGTGCGCCTCCCAAGTTCTGTTAAATATGAGTATGTCATCCAAATATACCACCACAAAAGAGTTGGTGAAGGGTATTAATACATCATCCATCAACCTCATGAAGTTTTTTGTTGCATTCTTTAGGCCAAAGGGCATGACCAACCATTCGAAGAGACCTTCTTTAGATTTGAAATTTGTCTTCCATACATCATTCGGTTCGATGGGAACCTGGTGGTAGCCAGACTTTAGGTTAATATTGTTGAAGAACTTGGCCCCCTTGAGTTGTTCAAGGAGGTCATCGATTTGGGGAATTGGGTACCGATTCCTGACTATGATTTTGTTTAATCCTATGTAATCAATGTAGAGCTGTGAGGTCTCGTCTTTATTCTGCACTAGTACAATCGGGCTTCCACAAGGGGAGGAGCTAGGTCTGATGTGCCCCTTTTGAAGAAGCTCTTGGATTTGACACTTACTTTCGTCATTTTCCATCAACGAGTGATGATCAACTGGTCCATTAGGCAGAGTTGCACCGGGGGTTAGCTCAATTGGATTCTTAACTTGGTATTGCACTGGTACCCTGGTGCTTGAGGAGAAGATGTATCTGTACTCTTCCATGATTTTTTCCACTTTCTTCTGTTGCAAAGAGAGGCTTTGTGTAGAGGTCACGGATGTCGCGACGACCTTCTTCTTACTATGATAACGGATCACAAAGAATATGAACGTCCCAGTCTATGAAATGACCTTACTGCATTGCTTATAAGAGATTAAAGAAATAGTGGTAGGCGGTGCTACCTATGGTATCCTGTACAATTGTCTACCCAAAGTAATAATAGCACCGCAGGGTCTAGACTTATACACAACATGTTGCTTCCACAAATATGGTTTTCCTAAAATAAAATCACAAAATTCAAGGAGAGAAATATCACACAATACCTCTTCTTTGAAGGGCTTGATGTCAAAGGGTAGACGACACTGTTGGCTGACGTGGAGATCTCTTCCTTGGTGAAGCCAACCGATGGTGTAGGGATGCGGGTGCAGTGGCATTGGCATGTCCAACTGCTTGAGACCTCTAATGAGATCAGGTTCTTCTAACTGCCACTATCGATAATGAAATGAATCGAAGCCCCCTTTACCCACATCCATGAGTGAAACAGGCATTCCCCTTCCTCTGGTTCTTCCGGTTCGCTTGGTTGGACTTTGGTGGTAGTGAAAGTGGCGTTGGGTTCGGCATCGATAATTCTCTTACTTCCTTCTGGAGTTTATTCGAAGTCAAAATCATCCTCTGACTCGAAAGCTTTCACCTCTACCACCAGTGACTTCTTGGAGCGACATTCTTCGGTGTTTTGCCAAGGGATTTTATGGTATTCACACCACTTTGTTGTGTCCTTCTTCGACTTCTCATTACCCTTCTTGTCTTGTGCCTTGGACTGGTTGTCCTAAGAGTGTCCATCTTTTATTTGTCCCTTGTTTTGTGGGTTGGGGCCACCTTTTCCCTGCTTCGGCTATGAGGAGTTTGCAGATCCAAACTCTCGCGTCTTCTACTTAAATTTCTGCTCGATCTTGAAAACATATCTATAAGTCGTACCCAATGATGTGATGTACAAAACCACTATTTCTTTTTTAATGTATCTATGCAGACAACCATGGTATTTGATCACTAGATGTCATTCACAATCATTGATACCCAATTTGGTGCGTAGGGTATGGAAAATATTGGTGAAATATGGTACTGTCTAGTCCCTTTCCCGACGCAAGGTGGTCCATCTTGTGTACTAGTCCTTGTAGCTTCCAACATGGTAGTATTGTTCTTTAATGGAATCCATGAATGAATCCCATATGGGGGTGACTGCAAATACTGCATATTCCTCTATGGCCCTTTGCTTAGAGTAAGTATCCCACCAGTCCTTAACATGAGGGACAACCTTGAGGAGTGCAAAAGTAATATTTTCCCTATTGAAAATTTTGTGGACCGAAAAATACCCTTCGAGAAGATTCAACTATTTATCTACAACATTTGCATCTATCAGTCCTTCAAATAATGGAATATCAAAATTTACTTGTACCTTGAAGGGGGTTGCATGGCCGCTTGATGAAGATGTGTCTCTTGTGGGCAGTCGTTGAAGGATCTGTGCAAAGTTGTCCATCATTTCGTTCCTTTGTCGCACAAGGGCTTCCTAGAGTAACATTTTAAAAGGATATCCTGCTCCATCATATTTATTTTCTCCCCCCATGGGTTTTTGTTGGGCTCGACGTGACCGAGATTGAAAATGATCGATTGGTTCGAGTCCCAACTTCTTGTACCCAGATCTTGTCAGGGACATGCACGAAGAAAAATAAATTAAGAGCAGATCACTCTGATACCACTGATTCAGATTTATGAGTGGAATGAAATGAATAATAGACTTAATATAATAACACAGAGATACAGAGAACAACAACAGATATCTAGTGAGTAATAACTTCTATTGAATAAATAAAATAGGATGAAACTGTAAAACTGTAGAATTGAAAACAACTTGTTTGAATGGTGGTAGCTATCTCTGAGAAGAGATGTGGATTCTATGCGCATCCTTCTGAGAAGAATGATTACAATGAGGCTCCAGAGGCTTTTTTAACATTACTCATGAATTCCAAAACCCTAGACATCCAAAAACTTAACCCTAGGAGATGAAACGCCAAAAGTTATATGGTCCCCAATGGGTAAGTTGGTAGCTCAACTTCCCGGGGTCGTAACTTTTACATACAACCTCTGTTTTAGGCGTGTGATAGCCCATTCGAAAGGTATTTTCGATAACTATACATTATTCTGTCAAGCTCTAACTGCATCTACAGTTTGACTGTGGAAAGCCAAAAAAACACTATTTATGGCCCCAAACCGGGCCTGGAAGTACAGAAACATGTACTGACATGAAAACTTCCAAAATAATCCAATTGGATTAGGTGGGCTGCCACCAACATCCACCTGGAAGCTGTGTAGGTCTTAAGACAACCCCAAAAGTGTAGAACCCACAATTACAAATAATTACAGAAGAACGTGTTGAACTAACAACTTTCAAGAGGATCTAATTGGAATAGGTGGGTGGCCACCAATATCCACCTGGATCAACCTCACACTACACCAACAACTTCACAACCAATTCATAACTGCAAGCTCTCAACCATGTACCACAAAAACCTTCAACCATGTGCCAAGAAATACAAGATGTGCCTCAACACTAACAAGATGTACCAATGATAAATATCAAATATACAAGCATTATATTTATGTAGATATGGCTTATACAGTAAGTGTCATACAATCAATAATATATCTAGGGAAAATCCTCAAACCCCCATAACCATATCTCATGTAGACAACAATATCCAACTACACATAGAAATAAGACATAGCTTTTGAACCTGTAGATAGACTTGTTGTACCTGATCAATGTAGACCTTCC
Organism: Picea sitchensis; assembly: GCA_010110895.2. Taxonomy (NCBI): domain Eukaryota; kingdom Viridiplantae; phylum Streptophyta; class Pinopsida; order Pinales; family Pinaceae; genus Picea; species Picea sitchensis. Next base: position 23,396 of record SNQJ01S0063724.1, on the reverse strand, counting down.
TGGGAGCTTACTTTCAAACTCTAGAGACCTGGAATTTTCATCTCCTCAAGTTTTCATGGATTTTCCCAACTATACGTGCCCTTCTATATTTCCATCCTGCGTACGTACACACCCTTCTCCACTACAGCCCGCGTACACCTCAAAAACTAGGGGTTTTTTTAGTATTTCTGCAATTCCGAAACTTTCATCGTCAACCCTTCATGTTATCTCAAACTTGCGTAACTTCAGATGTATCAATGAGTACCTGCAATAAACCTTACACAATAATAGATATTCAATGTGATCAATAGGTGCTAATAGGAGAATCTTTCTCTCTTATTTATACTTCCATGTATCTTCCTAAAGGGGTTACCTTCTAACCAACTTAACCCAACTTCCTTCTTTTAGGGATAACCCACTTCTAACCACTTGTCCACTTATAACCACTTTATCCACAAATAGTAAACTCTCCACTTCTAGTTGCAACTAATTTATTTTTAATTATTTTCTTATTGCAACAACTTAACCCATGATTAACTCCTAATTTCACCCACTTTGACTAGTCAACTTCTTCTAGGGGTTTCTAGAATAATTTGACGTCTTTGACCTTCTAGGGTCTTCTAGATAACTCAAGAGGGTTCTCCAACTTCACAAGGCCATAAATCTCTAACTGTAAGGAGTTATGTGATGTTCCACATATCACCTAAAATAACATGACATGTAATATCCATTTAGAATAGTCTTACCTGCAAATACACTGATATTCATACCTTTATACCTCAAACAATCTTTATTCCATTAACCATATTGTTGGGGCTACCATAATTTTCTACTGGACTTGCTTAAAGGGTTGAAATCAATGACAACCAACCCAATTAATCAACAATACCCCCCTTTGGCATTGATGGAAACACTCTGATGCAAAACTAAAGTCATATGACTCATCCTCCCCCTATGACCATCACTCTCCCTCGAAACATGCCTCTGTGCTCTCTAACCATGCATATGATGAATCTCTCCCCATTTGAAATCAATGGAAAAGGAAACTTCTCATCGGAGTTGCTCCCCCTAATTGAACTGTCCTTAAGGATGATCCCTTTAACTGAACTCTTCCTGAAAATGCTCCCCCAAAATGAACTATCCTCTTTATGGTGCTTCCTCTTGTAAATCTAAGACATTTAAGATAAGAATTCAAAAAAAATCATTTTGGAGTATAAATTACTTCGAGTCTCTGTCGAAGATACTCAAAAGCTTCCCTTGGAAGTGATTTTGTAAAGATATCTGCAACCTTTTCTTTTATTCCCACATATTCAACTATGATGTTCCTCTCTGTAACTTGTTCCCATAGAAAGTGATACTTGATTCAAATGTGCTTCGTCTTGGAGTGCATCACTGGATTATTTTAGATAATGATGGCACTTGTATTATCACAATATATTGGAATGGGATCATCATACTCAACCTATATATCTATCAGAGTTTGTTTCATCCATAGAACTCGTGTACAACATGTTTTTGCTGCCATATACTCTGATTCAGCTATAGAAAATGATATTGATGGTTGTTTCTTTCTTAGCCAAGATATCAAACACTCACCCAAGTAGAACGCTTCTCCACTTGCACTTCTTTGGTCATCAATGCAACCTGCCCAATCTACATATGTGTAGGAAATAAGTGATATATATTTTCCTTTTGGATACCATAATCCAAACTCTTATGTACCCTTGAGATATTTGAATATCCTCTTTACTGCGAGAACATGTGATTCCCTTGGTGATACTTGAAATCGTCCCACCTGTCCAACTGCCTGCATTACATCTGGTCTGGATGTTGTCACATAAAGTAAGTTGTCAATCATTGACTTGTACTGCCTCTGATCTATAGACTTTGAATCATCATATTTTCTTAACTTGCAAATAGTTTGCATAGGAGTATGTTGAGGGGTCCAAATTTGTCCATCTATAGCAAGGGGTCCTCCCCGGTATACTGTAGATTTTAACCTTGTACAATATTTACTACAAACAAATTTTAAGTAAAAGAACAAAAAAGATACAATGGAAAATACAATCATTACACAGAGATTTTTCCCCTAGAAACCCAAACCGGGAAAACCATCATATTCTATATTCATTCATAGTGTTACATTGTTTACAATACAATATACATATACGAACCAACAACATCCAAAACCCTAACCTAATGACCTGGATTAGTCAACAACCCTAATTCCTTAACCAGAAATAGAAAACCATTGACAAAAAAACATGTGCCAAAAAATTGCCCAAAAAAGTGGCATGTTTCTCGAGGCTTGAGGTAGTTAGGAAAAAGACGAAAGGGAAAACAATGGTTTGTCCTTTTCCTATGATATTTTTCTCTGTAGATAAGTCGTCCAAAATTCTAATTGGTTATACAATGACTCAATCCTCCTGTAAGATAGCTTCTCAAAAATTTCTTCGATCATGGCAATGCTATCATCCAATGCGCTCATATCCTTCTCCATTTTTTTCATGTAAGGTTGTATCATAGTATGGAGTTTTGTTGGTTGTATCAAATGTTGATCAATAATATCATTTGAAACAAAAGTTGATGTTTCAACTATTTGTCTCCTTCTACTTGTACTTTCCTGAACTGCATTCACTAGTTCCTCCATGACTAAATTCTTCCCAAGTTCATCTAACATTGGGAGTTGACCATGCCTCATCAATTCTTGAGCAACTTTGTCACTTCTTAAGCAGATCCCCATTGCTTTGGTCACTTATTTTTCTACTTGTTTCCCTACCTGCTGGAAATGGTCCAGCGCATACATATCTATCTTCCTTGTTGATTTTGAGGGTATGTATAGCTCTAGAGGTGCATCAAGATTTTTTTCTATCCAAGTATCAATGCCTATTATACCTTCCTGGATAGTGTTGTATTGTGTCAGCTGCATCTATACTGTTTGTTTTTTTCAATAACTGTTGTAGCCACATTTTGGAAGAGATGCATGTTGGCATACATATCGATGATGGCACCTTCCATCTCATTTCTCACTTTTCCCACTCTGGCTTTAAAATTGAGAATACTTCTCTCATCTATTCTTACTTGTTGGAGCTTCTCTTCTAGTTCTTTGATATTCATTTCCTTTTCCTCATTATGTTAGCACAACCTTTGTATATTATGTATAGTTTCATCCATGAATGCAAATCCTGCCTTAGTAGTTTCCACAGGGTCTTCCATAACATCTCCTTTGATGGGAACCTGGGTTACCACTAATAAAGGATCTCCCTCTGCCACTGTAACCTTTTTAATCCTTTCTTGTATGATCCAACTAATTTTGCTATCGTATGTGAAACTACGAATGTCCAATATTCCAGTCAACCGAAAAGGTTTCCAAGGCCCAAGAACCAAACCGCTACTTGTTGTTTATATTACTTCTCCTGTGGTGGATGTTCCAGGGACATCCAAGTCCATTAAGTGTGCGTCACCCTCCCTATCATATACATTTTTCTTCTTCTTTTCTTCTTCATCAGTGTTATATGTTGCTCCCTTTTCTGCTAATTCTATCGCTACCCTTGCTACTTTAGCTAACTCTTTTTCTTTTTCGGCAACAACTTTAGCTTTAGTGTCTTATTTTTATCTTACAACATACTTGAACCAATATCGACTCTTGAGCCAATATTTTAACTGCTAATATTATTTATACCATGTGGGGAACAAATATTTTGGTGTGATCTCCAACTCGCTAAGGAGCTGACCATCCAACTTTTTGTTTCTGGCCTCAAGGTGATA
>SNQJ01S0063723.1:64057-77755 GCA_010110895.2 Picea sitchensis | reverse complement strand
TCTCGAATCACCCTTGGATTGGATCACAGGAATACTCAAGTATTACCACTGAAAGTGCATGGGAATTTGAAACAATTGAGTTGTTTGTAGAGGTTCAAGCTAGAAATCCTAAGGATGAATTTGGGGCTTTGTCTGTTAAGGCGTGGAAAAATCCATCGTCGATATGATTATTCTAAAATCTCTCACTCATATTGATCCGGGATATTTTAATCGATCTGACTTATAAATAATTGTATTAAATGAGCATAAATTAAAATACATTATAAAGAAGGAAAAGCTCAATAATGAAGAGACATAAGAATCAAATCTGAACACAAAAACTTGATAACGGAGTTCATCCCTAGTGGACTACGTCTCTAGGTCTTGCTCTCAAATGGGTATGCCTTTTGATTTACTCAGTAAAAGAATTTGGCAAAATACATAAGTATACCTAATTCTGGATTTAAGTTACATAAGCTTTTCTCAGATCATAAAACAAACATCATCATTGAATTCATGGCATTGAATTACCCAAACATGATTGTCTCCATGCCTCGATTTGAGTCTGTCACTTCCATTCCCCTGAGGAATTTCACCTCGGTTTTCATGCCTGCACCTGCAATTAATTCATGGGAAAAATTCTCAAAAATCGTGCCCTGTCCATACGGTCGTGCACTGGTCTCTCCCGAACTCTAGCATAAATCACTTTTTAAATAAAAATTTGGGCGGATGTACCAATATAACCATTAGGCTAGTTGGCTGGCGGAGTTATATTAAAAACATAGTGGTTTGGGGTGATCCCGGGGTCAAGCCCGCAGGCCTCCACTTTTTGTTTCTTTGTTATAACAACCCCACGTTGGTGCTAACCATTGGTGGAGACTGCTATATATGGCAGATAGATAGATATGACGGAGCTTTAAACTTGGCGGATCATTGCTAGTTTGGAGAACCGACCAGATTTGGCAGATTTGCATTTATTATATATATTTTTTAGAAATTTAGTTGTTATCCCACATTGGGCATTTCCCTGTTGCCACATGGAAACCCATTACTGGGCCATGTAGTGGCTACTCATTCTCCCATGTCACCTTCTTGCATAGTCAATGCCACATCACCTCTGCCTGGTCAGCTTGCCATGTCACTGGATAGGTGGTTGTACAGTCTGTCACGTGGTTGTATAGACTTCCATGTGGCACCTTTTCATTGGTCCATGGATTTTCTTGAAAAATCCAAAAATGAGTGACATGTGGCAGCCTCTAGTGCTGCCATGTCACCATGCTGACATCATCATGAAACATGTCACCCTCCGCGTGTTCCATGTACATTGTATGGATGATGACATCATTTCTACAGGTGCTGACATCAATAGTATGGATGCTGACTCATCCCTGCTGACTGGGCTAGGTTGACCAAAACTTTGACCATGAATATATTTTGATCCATAACTCCATTTGACGAGTTGTTTACGTCGTTGGAAAGATTACGACGCGCTCTTCACGATGATGCAAATTTCACTGCATTTTGAGGACTTTGAATTTTTTCCCTTTCTCTGTCTGCTGAGGCCATTCTGAGCTTCTTGAGTTGCTTCTACGAATTCTGAGTTATCCTTGGATCCCTTTTGGATCATGCCTTCCCACTGAGAGATTTTTGGACCACCAAAATCTTTCATCAATCAACAAATAAGTGAGGGAAGAGTTCCCTCACCTTGTCCTTCTCAATCCACTTTTCCTTGCTTGGATGTGTGCCCTTTAAGCCCACTCGAATATAATAAACATCACCCCTGCGTGAAGTCCTCATCCTTCTGTCCAAGATGATATCTTCCTCCAACTCATCCAAGTACTCAATAGAAAACTCATCAACTGAAGGTATTTAAAATTCCTCACCCTGATCCATGATCATGGGAGGATTAAAAAGTTTGAAGTTTTCCACATTTACAACTGAGTAGATCTCCATATAAGGTGGAAGGTCTAGACGAAAAGCATTGGTACCACTTTTATCCAAAATAGTGAAGGGCCCATAACAGATGGGCTTGAGTTTCTTGCTTTCACCCTTCAATCTCTCTTTGCTGATGTGAAGCCATACCTGGTATCGAACTTGGAACTAATGGTCAAACCTATGTTTGTCATACCGAGTTTTATATTGTTCTTGACTTTTCTCCAATTGTTTCCTGACTGCTTGGTGTATTTGCTCTATCCTCTGATTGAACTTGCGGGCTCTGTCTTCAGTTCTTTCTTCATTTGAATCGACATCTCTCCCATACATCAAGTCCAAAGGAACCTTAGGAAAATACCGTAAAAATGTCTCAAAGGGAGAACACTAAGTGGAGGAATGTAAGGCTCGATTGTAAGCATGTTGTACATAGGGTATCTATTCATCCCATAACTTGGGATTCTTGTTGCAGTAGCCTCGAAGAAAAAGCACCATTGTTCGGTTAACAACCTTTGTCTTCCCGTCGGTCTGTGGATGGAAAGAAATGCTCCTCTTCAACTTGGTTTCCATCATTCTCCACAATCTTGTCCAAAAATCCCCAAGGAATTGAGTATCTTGATCCGAGATAATGGATGTGGGTAACCCAAAGTGAACCCAAACATACTGAAAGAAGAGATTAACAATCTGCTAAACAATGATTTTCTTTTTACACAACATTAAGATACACATCTTGCTGAACCTTTCCACTACAACATACAAATATTCATGACCCCTTTTCAACATTGGTAAACTCCCTACAAAATCCATGGAGATACTTTCCCATGGATGGTATGGAACAGGAAGTGGTGAGTATAGCCCCAATTTTTTATTAGTGGGCTTACAAGTAGAACACATCACACACCCCTTTACATATTTAGTTACAATTGCTTTCATCTGAGGCCATTAAAAAAACCTTTGTAGATGAGCCATAGTTTTTCCTACCCCAAAATGACCAGACACAAGAGAAGTGTGAGCTTCTCGTATTACATGGACTCGTTTACTTGTAGGAATACATAACTTTCCAAGATGGTAGAGTAGTTTTCCCTGCAGACAATAGTTCTTTACCCATGCACCATGGGTTATCTTCTCAAATACTTCTTTAAAATATTCATAAGCGACATATTGTTCCACATAGCTATCATGAGATAAAGAAGCTTTCTTCAAAATAATAGAAGCAACAATCAGAGGTATAGAAAGCATATCAGCTACCTTGTTACTTGTACCCTTTTTGTATTTGATTACCAATTGAAATTCTTGAAGAAAACCCATCCATTTGTAATGTTGACATTGTTGTATCTTGGTTTGTGCTTGGAGATACTGTAAGGGTTGATGATTTGTATGTATGATTGTTTCCTTCCCTAACAAGTAGTGCTTCCATTTATTTACGCTTTGAACTAATGCATACAACTCTTTATCATACATAGGATAGTTAACAACAACTTGGTTAAAAGTTTCAGAGTAACAAATAGGCTTATGATATTGCATCAATACTACAACCATGGCATACCCATTTGCATTTGTCTCGATCTCAAAAGGCTTTTGAAGATTCGGTAGTGCTAATACTAGTGCGGTACTAATATTTCCCTTCGAATTGTCGAAAGCTTTTTGTTTCTTTCCTCCCCACTAAAAATTGTTCTTCACACTGGTTAAGGCATGCAAAGGAGCTGCAATAAAAGATAAATTTGAAATGAACCTCCTCCAATACTGGAATGCACCTAAGAAGCTCTGTATTTCGGTTACACTTTTTGTCTCAGGCCAATTCACAATTACATCAATATTGGAAGGATCAATTTTCAATTGTCCTCCTCCTACAATATGACCTAAGTATACATGTGTAGTCTTACCAAATTCACATTTGGAAAATTTTACATACAACTTTTCCCTTTGCAAAGTATCCAATATTTGCTTTACATGTCTTACATTCTCATCCCAAGTCCCACTAAATATAAGAATGTCGTCTAAATATACAATAAAAAAATCATCTAGAAATGGTATGGATACATCATTCATCACACACATGAAGGTTGTCAGAGCATTACAAATCCCAAATGGCATAACTAACCACTCAAACAATCATTGTTTGGTTTTAAAGGCAATTTTCCATGCATCCTATTCTACAACCCTGATCTCGTGGTATCCACTGCACAAATCCAACTTAGTGAAATAAACAACATTCTTTAATTGATCAAGTAAATCATCTATATGAGGAAGAGGGTATCGATTTTTCACCATGATTTTATTTAAGTCTCAGTAATCGACAAACATTCACCATGTTCCATCCTTCTTTGGCACCATCACAATCGGATAACCACAAGGAGATGAATTGGGCCCGATGACCCCTTGATCCAATAAGCCTTGTACTTGATTTTTGATTTCTGTCATCTCTACAACTGACATCCTGTACAAGCCCACATTAGGAAGAAGAGAATCTTGCTGAAGATGTGTTTCATGTTGGATTTCCCTCTTAGGAGGTAATCCATATGGTTCCTGGAAAATATCATCATACTTAGAAACAATATCAACTAATTCTTTCTTATGAGAAGGATCACATCCTTGGAAAGCGTTGGATGTTCCAACATCCTTTTCCCTTACGAACATGAGTACAWATATCTTATTAGTGTTTATGAGTCTCTTCATTTGTCTTGCACTAACAAGTGTGGTGTTTACCCTCATGTTRTGGGCTCTAACAATATATTCCACTCCTCCTTTAGAAGGTGATATTTGTTCTCATGAYGAAAKAAGACTWMTTTTMTATCATAAAGATAASGRCTCCCCAACACTATGCCACATATWTCAAGTGATACAACATCCAAATCCACTTCATCAATCAACTTTGAAGCAATAGCACATCTGACCCTACATTGTTTGGTGACATTAAGTTTTGCTTTATCAAATACCCAACCAAGAGGATAAATTTTTGGATGTGTTTTAGTTTCAATACCCATCTTTTTGATAAGTGTTTCAGATATCAAGTTTACTTGGGAACCCAGATCAAATAATGTATCTATCTTAGTGTGCTTAGATACAACTCTTATATGAAATAATTCATTCCTCTTTCTTTCATCATCATGAGATTCATTATTGGAATTTGAACTAGCATGAAGGGAATCTTTACCTTGTACTCCAACCGCAGTGATCGTTCCTTCGTCTCCTGAATCGGAACCAAGATCTTGTTGCACTATAGCAACAGTCTTTGTCTTCACCTTTCCACTGAATTGCTTCGGTTTCTTCTCTGGATGTAGTTTCCAATAGTGTTCATCATCGTGACCACTTTTCTTGCAATGAGTGCAATATGGATTTCCTTCTTCTCTCTTTACAATGGAGGTCTTTTTGTTCTTCCTTTTAAACTTATTAAACTGTTTATGTGGGAGATTGGAAGGTTTCTTTGTGGGATCTTCTTGAACATGCTTTCCCCTGTTCTCAAGTTGAGTGGCTTGCACACAAACTTCATCAAGACTGGTGGGGTTAAACAATAGCAAAGTATGACGAATATAACTGTGAAGTGCGCCAATATAATTCATTAAAGTTTCATAAGAATCCATAGGAATGTTTAATGCAAGAGATTTCTTCCTAAATTCTTCTGTGAAACTTTGTACAGTTTGAACTTTACTTTGTCTTAAAGTTTTCCATTCCATCATTTCTTTATGTAAATAACCCAATGGACAAAATTGTTTCCTTATTGCTGATTTAAATTCCGACCATGAGGAAAGAAGATTACCACACTTACTTATGTCATGAAGTTTTCTCTCCCACCATATGAGAGCAGTGCCTTCCAACAGAAGAGAAGCCAATTACACTTTAACTTCCTCTTCATTAATCTGTTGAACATGACAATATACTTCAACCTGTCGGATCCAATTATCTAGATTTTTAGGATTAGCATCTCCATTAAACATAGGTAAAGAAAAATTTACATCAAGCTTTAATAATGGCTTCTTAAAATAATTTTTATGGCTAGAATTATGAGAATGATGAGAATGTTCAGAGGAAGAAGAGCTAGAACTTGATGGTGAAGATGGAGGCTCAGGAGGGTCTCCTCTAGCCCCTTGATTCACTGAAGCATTATCATTTTCTTGTGTTTCCTTTTTCTTACCTTTCTTCTTCATCCTCTTCTCGTAGTCTCCATACATTCGCTCAACCATTTCTGGCATGCAATAAAATACCATATGGAAGTTTTTGTATTCCTCTTCGGTCATTTTCTTCCTTTGGGATGCACAACCAACTTCGGGATTGAAAGTATTAAGAGTTCCTTCACCCTACTTATGCTTGGCCCTAGTAATCATTCACACTCAACAATTCAAGTCAAATAAGACTGCTCTGATACCAACATGATTCACGATCTTTTCATCGATGTGACTTATAAAGAATTATATTAAATGAGCATAAATTAAAGTACACCATAAAGAAGGAAAATATCAATAATGAAGAGACATAAGCATCAAATTTGAACACAAAAAATTGATAACGGAGTTCATCCCTGGTGGACTACATCTCTGGGTCCTGCTCTCAAATGTGTAGGCCTTTTCATTAACTCAGAAAAATAATTTGGCAAAATACATAAGTATACCTAATTCTGGAGTTAAGCTGCAGAATCTTTACTCAGATTAGAAAACAAACATCACCATTGAATTCATGGCATCGAATTACCCAAAAACAATTGTCTTCATACCTCGATTTGAGTCTGGCACTTCCAGGCCTTTAAGGAATTTCACCTCGATTTTCGTGCCTACACCTGCAATTAATTCATTTGAAAAATTCTCAAAAATCGTTCCCTGTCCATACGGTCACGCCTTGGTCTCCCCCAAACTTTGGCATAAATCACTTTTTAAATAAAAATTTGGGTGAATGTACCAATATAGTCATTAGGCTAGTTGGTTGGCGGAGTTATAATAAAAACATAGTGGTTTGGGGAGATCTCGGGGTCAAGCCCGTGGGCCTCCCCTTTTTGGTTCTTTGTTATAAAAACCCCACGTTGGCGCTAACCATTGGCAGAGACTGGTATATATGGCAGATAGATAGATATGACAGAGCTTTAAACTTGGCGGATCATTGCTAGTTTGGCGGACCGACCAGATTTGGTGGATCTTGCCATTATTTTGGCAGATTTGCATTTATTATATATATTTTTTATAAATTTGGTTGCTAGCCCATATTGGTCATTTCCCTGCTGCCACGTGGAAGCCCATGATTGGGCCACGTGGCAGCCACTCATTGGCCCACATCACCTTCTTGCACAGTCACTGCCACATCACCTCTTCCTAGTTAGCTTGCCACATCATTGGACAGGTGGTTGTATAGTCTTCCACGTGGTTGTACGCACTGTCATGTGGCACCTTTTCATTGGTCCATGAATTTTCCCAAAAATTCCAAAAATGAGTGACATGTGGTAGCCTATGGTGTTGCCACATCACCATGTTGACGTCATGATGACATCAACATGACATGTGTTTCCCTCTGCATGTGCCACATACATTGTATAGATGATGACATCATCCGTACTGGTGCTCACGTCAGCAGTACGGATGTTGACTCATCCTTGTTCACTGGGCTAGGTTGACCAAAACTTTGATTGTGAATATCTTTTGATCCGTAACTCCATTTGACGAGTTGTTTACTTCGTTGGAAAGATTACAACGCACTCTTCGTGATGATGCCAATTTCACCGATTTTTGACGACTTTGAATTTTTTTCCCTTTCTCTGTTTGCTGAGGCCATTCTAAGCTTCCTAAGTTGCTTCTGCGAATTTCGAGTTATCCTTGGATCCCTTTTGGATAACAGATCCTCAAGAAAGAGCCACAAAGTGAGAGGTTAGACTATGTATCAAGGAATCTCATGTGTATTTGATTTCCTGTTTTCTGATCTTGGTACATATTTCTCTTTATTTCGTGGTTACTACATTTTGGATTATAATTTTTGAGGGCCGAATTATTCCTATCATGTTATCCATATAAAATTAAAGGTTGAAATTATGTCTAGCATGTTATTCCTTTGGAATTAATCCCAAAATCCTACCCAGTTGTTTATTCACTTAGAATTGAGGATCGAGCCCTTGCCAGATAGCTATTTTGAAGAGAATTAAGTGCCCAACGAGCTTATTCTAGGAGATTGGGTCAAAATTGATGCCAATTATTGATGAGGAAATTGGTATCCAACAAGGATATCCATGTGAGATTGTGGTTTTTCCTTGAATGAAATCGAACCAAATCGTGCTCAATGGATGAATCAATCCCACATAGTGGGCGTGGCTTGTAGATGTTGTTTTCTCCTCAAAGGGAATGGAACACTTGTTATTTGTGGATGTATTTATATAGAAGGGAAAAGGTTGAGCATGGAATGAGCATATGATGCCTTATTATAAAGAATTGATAGCCAAATCAAGTTGAACTCAATAGATATGTTTAAGTTGAAATGAGACAAAATTATAAAAAATCAATAGATATATTTAAGTTGAAACGAGGCAAAATTATAAAAGGGGATCATTTTTCCCTTCATCTCATATTGAAAATAGGTTTGCTTGTAATTGTAATTGTGCAAGTGTTGCACGTTTTTGTATGTAACTTAGTAAATTTTGTATCTTGGTTGAGTCCTTATTTGAGGACAAGGTTTCATGTTTCAAGGTAAAGTGGAACACTTTGGGGTGTATTCTCAGTGGTACCTGACACCCCTATTGTTGTTGAAGTGTGAAAGATGGGTACAAGATCTTCTAGGAGTTGTAGCTCTTTCTTGGTATGTGTTTATAGAGAAGAAGTTGTGGTTAAATCACTACTCTATCATCTACAAACTGGTACCCTACATTGTTGTGTGTGCTTGTTTCATGAATCCATGGTGTTGTGAACCGATGGATATGTTCAACAATTACTATGCTCTTCCCAAATTCTTTAGTAAAAATTATGATGTTTGAGCCATTAAGATGAGAACTAGACTACGTATGGATGATTTATGGGATACTATGTTTAACAGGTTTGAAGAACCGACAAATCAAGAAGCATATGAAGCCATTATTCAAGGTCAGAAGGATCATCTCATAGAAAATAAGAAGAATGATGTGGCCACATTGTTTCTCATTCAACAAGGCTTGGATGAGAGCATTTCCCCCAAAATTGCGGTAGCAATTAGGTCCAAAGAAGATTGGGATATTCTTGAGATGGAATACAATGAAAGGAAGAGAAACATAGATCAACATCAAGCTAAGTCACAAAGCGTTGCAGTTGTTGGAGAATTTGTTGGAGATCATGTTGAAGCAGAGGAAGATAAACAAGACATAGAGATTGCAATTGTTGAAGAATTTGCACGCGATGCAGAAGATAAGCATGGTAAAGAAAGTGAATTCCACTATGTAGATATACATGCGGATGATGAAATTGAATTTGAAGATGAAAATGTAATTTCCTTTGCAACAGTAGAAAAATGTGAGAATAATCTAGCATTAGAAGCTATTAATGAGAATACAGTGAATATTGAATTTCATGCCGAATTAACATTTATTGAGGAATGGATTGCAAATCCCAAGTATGAAAGTGAGTATGGAAAAGATGTCACAATTTCATCAAAAGAAGGAACAAAAAAAAGAAGGAAACTATTGGCGGTGTTGAAGTTATTGTGACATTAGAAGAGGAGATGAAAGAAAATGAATATGTCATTGATCTTACAAAGTTTGACATAAGTGCTCAATTAGTAGGAGCTGAAGTACAAGAAGAACTAGATGAACAAGGCAAAGAAGATGAAGAAATATTGAAGAAGATGACTAGAGTAATGCTGAAGTTGAAGAAGAAGAAAATGTATGCAAAATATAAAGTGTTAGTGCTCGAGATGTTCCTGGTTTTCAAAGGAACGATGCCAAGGATCCTTGGAACCAAAACTTAGAAGTGAACTTTTAGGTTACCTTGCTTTATTAAGGGCGATATGCATAATTACCCTCTCCTCACAACTCACTAACATTATAGACAAGAAGATTGGGCTTGCCTGTGACTGACAGGGGCAATTTCTACTCTGTTTCACTAGAATTTGATGAATAGAGAATGAATGACTGTGTGGAAAGAGGAGAGCACAAGTAATGTATCCAATAGGAATAAAACTTGCCAAGATTTAAATGGAGAATAACATACTGAGCACTAAATAATTCAATAGTTCTTATAATTATGAATTCAAATATAAAGCATGTGCAATTCAACAACAAACTGCTCGAATACATTCATATAACAGATACTCTGCAGACATATGAATAATCTGAACAATATGTGAATTGAGATTAGTCAAATTACATGAAATCAATCTTATTCATTAAACACCATACATATAAAAAACATATATGGGACAACAGTTGTTGTGGAACCTTTTATTAATGATATGAGTACACTATAGAGATGGAAGATAACTCATTACATTGAATAATAAGAGAGGTGGGGGAGTTATAACCTAATACAACAAAACATTATCAAATCCATATCAGACTCCATTGCTTCCCTCTCCTATTCTGTCCTTTTTTGGAGCTCTGAGATGATCACTCGAATTTGAGGTTCATATACTCTTCCTCTCTTTGTTAGCTAATGATGAGGAAATGAGCTTGATCACTTATTTATAGCTCCTACTTGTAAGAAAACCACTTCTTTCTTATTGAAACCACCTTGGAATTTTCTGGATACTGCTTCTTTAGTTGGTAGAATTATTTATCTGTCTAGTATAAATTCCAACTAAAGTAAAACAATCACTTTCACTATGGTAAAAGGTCCTTTGATTGAAGCATTTTTACCCCCAAAGCTGACTCAACCTGGATCCTTCCATGATGAATAACTCCATGACTAGATTTGTTGAGTTAGACACCTTCAGATTCTACAAAATTGATGCTTATTGTAGGCTAGAGGAAAAATTATCCCTTTCCTCTCAGCCACAATTACCTCACTACTTAACACAACATCGATCTGGCCTCTGAGTCCTCTGCCTCATGTCTCAGCCGGATGTTGTCCAAAAAATGTAGCTGCACCTTAGGATAAATTAAAGGATAACCTGTTGTTGTTATTTCTAAGCCAGTGTCAATAAGAGGAGACCTTTCTCTCTTTTTCAAAAACAGACAGAGGTTCCAACACATCTGAAGTCACGATGACCCACATGATTTATCAGGGGAAATACCCCCTACAAGTGAATCATCATCCATCAAGGAAAATATTAGAAAATATCATCTAAGTTTGACAAAGATGTTGATGAATGATGGTATCTTGCCTGTGACTGCATCTTATAGAATTGTGATGTGTTGGGAAGGACTTCGTCCGACGGGCATATGATTAACCATATCTGAACTTGGTACCTAAAATTAGATCTTAAATTGCATGAGAGATGGCTAATAATTTAATCCTCTGACATTCGTACCCAAAATGACAATGATGAACAATGATTCACCTTAGATATAATTGGTTAATCATGTTATATGATCTTTTGATGCTTATGCTAGATCTTGTCACATGAGAGATTTTGTTAAAATCATGTTTGATTCGTTTTTACCTGCTCTAGTGAACATGTGGAAATTTAACATTGGATGATTTATAGGATTTTATAAATTGTGCAAAATTTTGGATGACTTCACTTGTGATGTCATCAATGTACGTCAAACACATGGCAGTCTATCATTGGTCCAGGTGGCTACGTAGGTGGCATAGTTAACATGTCTGCTGACTACTGATTATTCCATGTGTCTCCCCATCATATCTAACCTATTTAGAGTTCTTGTGTGGCTTGGGATGATTGTACAATGGCCCCTCTTGAAAGTTAGGCCACGTCATGTCGAGGTGGACATTTAGCCACTCGTGATAGGTACACCTCATCGCCAACTTGGCAATAAACCAAACACACAATGTATAATGCTCTGGAATATTGCCTAATGATATCACATGGGCTAGCGGGTGGTTTCCTTGCATGAATGAACCATGTGAAACCATTGGTGGTGAGACACATAGCAAGCCTCAATACCACTATCGCATGCCCAAAAATCATTAACATTTGGGCAAGTTCTGGATGTTAAGTGTGTCGTGAGCCTTTGATCTGAAGGGTAGGGACATGCTCAAATATTGATCGTTGATCTCTTTCCATCAATGTCGTGTGTGGAATTCAAGCCTTCATCCCCTTGGTCGTAGCCATTGGTCACCAATTTAATCCCCCAAACTTGCGCATGATCTCGTGTATGTACCATTTAAGCTCCCTAGGGATTATTTAAGCTATTTTTGCAGTAATCCTTCCTAATTTCTTCCTTTCTATGCCTTTTCCCTTTATCCAAGTGACTGTTGAAGCAGGAGTGTAGTTCTAGTGGTATCGTTATCTCATAATATCATATCCAAAGTTCAAACTTACCATGGAATCAACATGGCTTCACAAAATTTTTGAGCCATGTACTAACATAAAGTTTGGAGCAAAAGAAATAAAAAGCTTATAGAGCATAGGAAAAATTGCACCAGCATGCAATGTTGTAAGCCTAGCTGAGACTTATACCAATAGGCCATCATGCTAGGAATTTTTTGTAAGCCCATCATAAAAAATAGTGAAAAATATGGAAAGAGTATTAACATTCCTTATAAACTGCACCACCTCCTCCCTCGCTGAACTTATTCTCCTTAGAAAAATATCCTGTCGCAGTTTTCATATCAACATAGTTGAAAATTTTCAGTTTTGAAAGTTTATTGCTGACGAAAGGAAGAAATTGTCATCAAGATGGAAACACTTGTCAATGCTTGCTTCTTGCAACTAAATTATACCATAAAGGGTTAGGGGAAGTATCCCCTGCACAAGTCCTCAAATATTTTGTCAATACATTCGTCTTCCTCAACATTTATTGCTGCGAGCTTTTGAACTCTCCTCCTCCAAAGGAGAAAAACCAAAATTATGCATATCAAAGCTGCAATAATTCTAATTGTGATTCTAATCACTATTCCTATCTTACTTTTCTTCATGGGACTAAATTCTACACATTTAAAAATCACAAGTGACAAAGCAAGCGAAAACTGACAATGAATTTCCCGTTTCATAATAGATTTTTTTTAATGACAATTAATATAAGAATCATTTTAGTTCAACCATCTTGAGGTTGGTGCACCATACCCATCCATGGTAGTGTAAAAGAATACATAGAGACATATTGATGCAACATACACAACACCTTGAGATGTATTGTATATTAATATGAATGTATAGTTACACATATACTTACAAATACATTACAGAACGACCTGTTATCCCCAACTTATAGGGATAACTAAGGAGGTGATGTCTGGAAGCCCTCAGGTTGCAGACATGGAGTTTTGAGAGACCACATGACTAGTAGTGTCCACTTGCACATATGGAAACCCACTCTATCACCACACGCTGGATCCATCGTCAGAGCATCCACCACACCAGCTAAATTTTGGAAATCATTTGGGTCTTGCTCCATGTGGTACTAGTTAGGTATTTTGGAAGGTAATTGTTGGTTGTGGAGCCTGATTATCTTCCTGATTTAGAGGTCCTTGCTTTCAACCGTGTTGATACCCCATAAGTTTGTAAACTCTTCCACGTGGGGGAGTGCAGAGGGGGGGTACCCCCTCTGCAGGGTCCGGGGAGGCTATCCCCCCGGCTGGGGGGTCTGGGGGCAAGCGGGCCCCCAGCGGGGGTTCGGGGGTGAAGCCCCCAAAGCAAAAATTGCCTTGTAAAATTATATTGTAATTTCATTGTAAATCTGGACCGTTCATTATAAGGTCGCAGATCTAACGGTAGAGATTATGTTAGGGTTTT
>SNQJ01S0063723.1:2771-18661 GCA_010110895.2 Picea sitchensis | reverse complement strand
GTAATACAATAAGCTCACACTTCTCTTGTGTCTAGGCATTTTGGGGTAGGAAAAACTATGGATCATTTGCAAAGGTTTTGTTATTGGCCTCAAATGAAAGCAATTGTAACTAAATATGTAAAGGGGTGTGTGATGTGTTCTACTTGTAATCCCACTAATAGAAAACTGGGGCTATACTCAACACTTCATGTTCCATCCCATCCATGGGAAAGCATTTCCATGGATTTTGTAGGGGGTTTACCAATGACCAAAGGGGTTCATGACTATTTGTATGTTGTAGTGGATAGGTTCAGCAAGATGTGTATCTTGATGCCATGTAAAAAGCAGATCACTACTGAGCAGACTGCTAATCTCTTCTTTCAGTATGTTTGGGTTCATTTTGGGTTACCCACGCCCATTGTCTTGGATCGAGATACTCGATTCCTTGGGGAATTTTGGACTAGCTTGTGGAGAATGATGGATACCAAATTGAAGAGGAGCATTGTTTTTTATCCACAGACCGATAGAAAGACAGAGGTGGTAAACAGAACAATGGTACTTTTGCTTCAATGTTACTACAACAAGCATCCCAAGTTATGGGATGAACAGATAACCTATGTACAACATGTGTACAACCGAGCTTTACATTCATCCACTCAGAGTTCACCTTTTGAGACATGTTTTGGGTACCTACCAAAGGTTCCTTTGGACTTGATGTATGGGAGAGATGTCAATGTGAATGAAGAACTAACAGAGGATAGAGCCCGCAATTTCATCCAGAGGATCCAACAGATACACCAGGCAGTTAGGGAACAATTGGAGAAAATTCAAGCATAGTATAAGGCTCGGCATGACAAGCACAGGGTTGATCATCAGTTCCAGGTTGGAGACTAGGTATGGCTTCACATCAACAAGGAGAGATTGAAGGGTGAAGGAAAGAAACTCAAGCCCATCCAATATGGACCCTTCACTATCTTGGAGAAAAGAGGCACTTAGATCTTCCACCTTATATGAATATTTACTCTGTTGTGAATGTAGAGAACTTGAAACTTTTTGAGCCTCCCATGATCATGGATCGGGATGAGGAAGTTTCAATACTTTCAGTTAATGAGTTTGCAACTCAGTACTTGGATGATTTATAGGAAGATATCATCCTGGATAGAAGGATGATGACTTCATGCAGGGGTGATGTTGATTATCTTCGAATAGGATTAAAGGGCACACATCCAAGCAAGGCAAAGTGGATTGAGAAGGACAAAGTGAGGGGACTCTTCCCTCACTTACCTATTGATTGATGAAAGCTTTTGGTGGTCCAAAAATCTCTCAATGGGAAGGAATGATCCAAAAAGGATCCAGAGAAGGCTAAGAACAACTCAGAACTCAGAGGGGCAACTCAGGATGCTCATAATGGCTTCAATAGACAGAGAAAGGGAAAAAATTAAAAGTTCCCAAAACTCAGTGAAAATAGAATGATCGCGAAGAGCACGTCACAATATTTCTAGCGGTGCAAATGGCTTGTCAAACGGAGTTACGAATTGAAAGATATTCATGGTCAAAATTTTGGTCAACCTAGCCTAGTCAGTAGGGATGCGTCAGCATCTGTACTATTCACGTCAACATCAATATGGATGACATCATCATCCATACAACATACGTGGAAAACATCATAGGCTGCCATGTGTCACTCATTTTTGGAATTTTTAGGCCGACATGTGGACCAATGAAAATGTGCCACATGGCAGTCCGTATAGGACACATGGCATCCATACACTATGTGGCAGGCTAACATGGCATCTGTACGACATGTGGCAGGATGACATGGCATACAGATGATGTGGCAAGCTGATTGTACAATGAGGTGACATGTTCCAATGTTTGGCTTCCACGTGGCCCAATCATGGGCTACCACGTGGCAGTGGGCAAATGCCCAATGACACCAAGCAACTGAATTATTAAAAAAAATATGTATTAAATATACCACCAAATCTGGCAGAGGTTTCAAAATATTGGTAGCATATTCCAAACCTCCACCAAATATATCCAACCGCCAAACAATACACCAAAAAAAACGAAGCCCTGTGGGTTCGACCCCGGGACCTCCTCCAACCAAAGCCTTAATATAGCATCCGCCCGCCATTAGGCCAATGGACTCATTTATTTTAAACTGCCCACATTATACTATAAAAGGAGGTTTCGACCAGTGTACAAGGGAGGAGAACCAAGGGTGCGCCCGTATGGAATCAGCATAGATTTTGAGACAAAGTCCAATCATTAGTTGCTGGTGCAAGAACGAAAATCGAGGCGATATTTTTCTTGGGCCCGAAAGTGTCAAACTCAGATCAAGGCATGGAGATAGTCATTTTTAGGTAATTCGACGCCACGAAAGCAGTGGTGATGTTTGTTTTCTTATCTGAGCAAATATTTTGTAGCTTATGTATTTTGCCCAATTCTTTTGTGGTGTTAATAAAAAGGCCTACCCATTTGAGAGCAGGACTTGGAGATGTAGTCCACCAAGGAAAAACTCTGTTATCAAGTTTGTGCGTTCATATTTCATGCTTATGTCTCTTTCCTTTTGAGATTTTCCTTCTTTATGGTACACTTTAGTTTATGCTCATTTAATACAATTCTTTAATAAGTCACCGAAAGAAAAGATCCTGGATCACTCTTTCTCAAACTTCTTTAGAAATTATGCATTGTAAACATATTTGTGATTAATGGACAATTTATACATTACTTGGATATCTTCTGGTCAAAACGAGTCGATAATAGTCCTTTGATGGTTGTAAATGGTCCTGATTGGTATATCCACATTCTCCATATCCCAGCGCAACATGTTTGTGCTGCAACCTTATGTAATTAAGATTTGGCGACCTCCTTGAGCTTGTTTATATTTAGAACAACTTCCTCCTCGCTTTCATCATAAAAAACTATGGATTTCTCTTCCTCAGGGATTTCGTAAACTTGCACCCACAATTTGATGCTTCTTGTTAAATGAGCAGTAGTATTTGAAAACAAATCAAAATTTGGGTTTGACTCCTCTATAGACTGGTCCTGGAACTGCTTTTTTTCTCCCCTGTGGGGCACCATGACTTCTTGTTGGCAATATTCACTCCTATAAGAAAAATAATGGTTGTGAATGCAAAAGGTAGAGACGAGGTAGAGTTCTGAATGTGAATATAGAAAAGAGGTAGAGTTCAAATATTTTATCAAATCATAATTAAACATGCCATTAATTCTACATTTAATATCTCTCATTTGAATGACAAAGTCATAATGCTAAAAAGATGCACAAATATCTCACCCTAATCATGTTTAATTATCATTAATAATCCAGAATAGCAATAATAAGTACTTTGTCACTTCGACACTTCAGGGCTATTGAATAGAAATGTTAAAATCATCTCAAAGGTTGGAATCGTGAAATGATTACTTACACTTAATCAAGATTTATTAATTCTTAATTAACCTTTAAACTTTGGCACTTTGACACTTCTTGGATTCTTGTCCATCTCTACATGAAACTATTGGGGATTCTTGAGGATTTATTCTTCACTTATTTTGTATCTTGGGAGGCATATTCAACCCATCTTATATATTTTATCTATATCATTCTAGATATGCAGATCTTATGTATGGAGGTCTTCTTATTATCTAAATAATGGTCGAATCTGAAGTTGGTGTTCATGCTATTGTGTTGTCTCTACTATATTTTTCTATTTTCATATGTTGTTTTGTTATGTTCATCATCCATATGATGTAAAACCCCATAAAATCCTTCTAGCACAACTTTGAAGGGAACCTGCAAAACATTAAAGATAAATCATACAAAAGATCAGAAAAAACACCTAAGTTCCTAGCAAAATCTGCTTGGGAACATTACAATCGTTACAGGGAGTTGGTCGTGTTATCACACAAGTTGTAGGTTGGGAAAATCTCGACCCCAAAACCATATGGAGACAACTTAGAGAACACTTATCCACTATCACCTTAGGCAGGTATTCCTGACACTTTAGAGATGAGAGAATCACCTCAAGTGGGGGAAGCTCGATGACCTTAGGAGAAATGATATGGAAAGTGAAGAGATGAAGGAAGGTCCCCTTAAAGGTCAAGATATAGAGTGTGGAATGGCTTGAGAAAGAGTTTCGGTGGTAGCTGAAAGTTACCAGGAGACAAAAGTACCTGTAAAGAGTGGTGTACCTGCCTGAGACACAAGAACAAACCAAGTATATATGTATAATGTTACGTGGAAAAACAAGTTAAGCTTTATGCCCCTAATTTCAGCAGTAACCAAAGATATATATCAGCAAGAAACTAAGTGTTAAAGCTGCTAAAGAATTTCTAAAAGTCCAACAAATGATGCAAGAGAGAAGCTAGATCAACACTAGTAATACTCAAGAATGAAAGCACAAGAATTTAGCAATGAAACAAGGTTGTAATAAAATGTGTTTGAAGAGATATTTTTCAGCATAGAAAATTTGAAGGGTGAAATTTAGGGCATGGGCGAATTTAAGGGATTCCAAATTTTGATGGGGTGAATTTTTTATATTGCAATGCTTTATTATTTAAAAAATTATTCGCCCCAATTTTATTTTAAAAAAAAATGCATAGAGGCTTAGCCATCGTTTATTTAGGAAGAATACTGAAAAAAAATTGATTTTCGCCCCTCAAATTTTGGCTGCAACTTTCCATTTGCCCCGATTTCCAGGGAGCGAGGATTTTTTGAAGAAATTTCACCCTGCCCAATTGGTATAAATTGGGATACCTACCTTCATTCACCTCAATTTCCAGTAATAGGTATTTTGTGAAGCAATTTCACCCTGCCCATTTGGTATAGATTAGACTTCTTGCCTTCATTCTCTCGATTTCATGGTAGGATATTTGAATGAAAAGTCGAAAGGTAAAGAGCTTTCACAGAGCTTAAATCTTAGTTCAATATACATACAATAGTTGGATATATGCTCTCATTGATGTAGGATTTTCTTAAAGGGCTTCTGAAAGTGGACTGAAAGAGCACCCAAAGATCCATTTTGCAGAGGTAACACATGAAAAATTTATGAAGTCCTTCGTTCCCTTCCATGTACATTTGGGGTTTTATTTTCGTTTTTTAAATATTTATTTTTTATTTTTTATGAGTTTTTAGAGGAGATTCAAATGAATGAAAAAATCAAATAAAGTAACTAAATAGACATATTTTAATTGTTTAGAAAATGTGCCCACAATTTATTTTTAGAACATGATACATTGCTTCTTGTTTAGAACAAATCTAGATAATATCTAGATCAACGATTTAAAATACTACTATTACAACCACTGTTAGGTTAAAAAATTATGCAATAATTATGTTTGCCCCTTGTACCATACTAGGCACTACATATGTCCCTCAAATATGCTCGAAGGAGACTGACTGAAATAATGCTCTGTCTCTTTGTATTTATATTAATTATTCTCCAAACAAGTATAGATTAGTCCTGAGCATGTGTATGCAGGTTGGCTCCAAACCATAGTCAAAACAGGTCGGCTCTCCTATCTATAGTTTGATAATTATTGACCCAAATGTAAAGAATAAGGGGAATCTTATGGTGTTAGACCATGTCCCTATCGTCCAAATGTCGATTTTGAGGTTTAAGGAACAAATACATGGAACTTATTTGACTGTACTATAGCTTTATTCTAAGTAATTTCACACAGATTATGCCTCTAAAGATCAAGGTTGAGCTCAGATCTGATCACTTCTCATATCTGATGACTACTTGAGCAGCCATCAAAGCCTTGGTCTTAAAATCCTTGCTGCCCAAATCCATGGTGTCCCATTTCTTGAAATATTTGGCATTAAGAAGATCAGTGTCTAAATTGGAACCAAAAACACATATGAGATTATCAATATAAAAAATCCTTCCACTTATCAAGTTCAATCTTTGATGAATAAAATCACATTGTTCAGTTCTACTAATGCCCCATAAACTAGCATCCTCCATGCAAAATTATTCAGACACTGAACTTGCTAAGGGACCATGGTCCATCATTCCTTTTTTCTTGAGTTTTATAGTTAAGGTCAATCCCTCTACATACTTTGGTTGTGGAGGATGTGGGTGCCTCACAATATGCAAGTCTTGTTCTTTCATATCCACAAAGATGTTAGAAGTTTGGACTAGGGTCTCACCATACACACATTCAAGATCATATTTTTGCAAGGAAAAACATCCTAGTAACACAATATCTAATAAAAAGCATTTTCCCCAAGAAAATGCACATTGATTTCAAATCGATAAACCATGTTTCAAATTAATTTCCTCTCATAACATTGACCACAAAATATTTATATTTATGTGATCATATTTATAAATAAGGAACACATTAACACTAAGACATACATATACATAACTATACTGACCTCAAACAAACCATATGGAATACATGATGGTTCAAATCCATTCTTTGATAATCAAATCTTGCCTAAGTTTCATGTTAAGCAAAGAGGACTGCACAATGGTCATGTTCAAATAGGCATCCAAGATCCATTTTGCCTTATACAAAATTGGAAAAGGAAAATGCATGGAAAGCTCTGGTTTCCTATCATTTATATTCCCTCCCTCTCTTTTAATTATGCTTGAAGGAAAATCTAAACTGGCAAGAAAAATATGCATAGTTGGAATTTACACCAAACCAATTTTATATACATGTGCTAATCATCAAAATTTTACATGCTCCTACTAATAGTGCCAAAATTGGTATGCATAAACACTAAGATAAGAATATGTATGTTTTTTTTTGGTAACAAATTCATCTCATATTTTAGTAAATGCACATAAGAAAATACATCAAAGAATATTAAATTGTCATCCAAAGCATAAACATGCATATTGCCCCTCCCTATACAAGCAAGGAGGGTGTGCATGTTTGATGTGGTACCCATTTCAAGTGGAGCAATGAATTTTCTAAAAATACCCATCTAAGTTTGCTGCAAAATGAATTTTTAACTAAGAATTGAACCAACAACTTCCCCCAGTAGAAAGGGCGCAATTTCTCCATTAAAAGCAGTACAACAATCTCTTTTGCAATGGACAACACATGTTATAAGTTATTCTACAGCAATCCAATCCCAATATGTTCAGGCCACCTTGCATCCCCACAGAAGATGTTTGACTACTTTCGTATTGTAACAAGTCACACGGCTACCATCTGTAAATCATGTGTGATCTTGAATGTGCTTTGAATATGCATTGATTTGTGAAAAAATGAAATTCATTTTGTAATATCATTAAAGTGATTTTTTTACACTGTATACATACATTCTATTAAAATCTCATTCTTCTTTTAGTTACTACATTATTCAACATTTGAACATGGTACAGGTCATGGTTTAACAGGTATAGTATATTGTCCAAATTTCAAGAAATCGTCTCCTTATTCACCATAGCACAATCTCAATGGTAGTGATATTTGAATTTCCAACCATAATCATTATACAATATATAATGGGGTTATAGTGAATGCATATTGAAATGTTCCATAAAAGGTAATGTCATGTTCTCCATCAAAACACCTAAATTCAAATATATGTGCTTCCCACAAGTGTATATACATGATGGTACATGGTTGTTCTTAGATTGTTCTTGGAAGTATATTTCATGATATGTATGGGTTCTTTTGGAAGTTGTATTATTGAATCATGCATCTTCTTCAATTATATTTCCAAGGATTAAATATCCTCCTTGCACCAACAATATATGGTTTTCTGGAGTGGAAAAAACCTTTTATTTCCTCTTATTATTATTTTCATTTATCAATGGAGGAGACCAACTCAACTAAAATGTTTATGGAATAAAAATCCCTTCTATATCTGTCAATCTTTCCTTGTATCTTTAAAGATGCTTTGGTTAGACATAATCCTCTACCAAGTTTTAGATGATAATAAATTCATCTCATGTTGTGATTGTTTGTCTATTTAACCTTGTTGATGCAATGATGCATCTCATATGATAGTTAAAGTTGTTTTCTTCCAAGCACAAATGATTGACAAAATAGACACATGTATTTATTTTCGACATTTTTCTTAGTACCTTAGCATATTTCGTTGTCAAAATTATAAAGAAATAAACTAAACTTATGGTAATGTTCATGCATATAGGGAAAACAAGCTCTTGAATCAATATTGAATTCTTAAATAAGAGGGAAACTCAAGACATAAACAAATTTCTGTAGAGTGTCTGATACATATCAACATAGAACTTCTCTTTTTGGGTGTCTTTCTCATTGGTAGATTTAATTATTATGTAAATCTCATCAGTAAGATAATAGTCATAGAATCCATTAAACATGATGAAAACAAAATGTGGCTACACAAAGGAGGCATTTGTTAGTGAAGGAGTCAGAGTACTGGTTGTGGAAAAGTGTAATAATATGTTAGATAATAATATGTCCGTTCTTCTCCCTATAGGATTATAGAAAATTACAAGTTAACTGGGATATGACTAAAGTTGAAACAAGATTCTATACATAGTTTGAATTTGTTTTGGGCGACAATAATGTTGACAATTTTTTTTGAAAAAAAGATTTAAAATATGACATATAAAACATTCCACAGACAATTCCTTGACATCTATATAAGAATTTGAATAGGATTTCATATTTTACCCATTTCTCTAGAACAGGTTAGATTCTCTCCAGGTGGTCAATAACAAAGAGTTGGTGAACAATATTGCTACTGTTTTTTTGTTCCCTCAAACATTTGATACTACAACCTTCAACCCTGAATGCAATGGTCATTTATTTGTTGGAGGATTACCAAATGAGAGAACAAAGGTAAATACATGATTTGGAATTCCTAAGGTCTACACCAGTATTCAAACTAAAGAGTAGCAAAGTTAGGGCAATGATGTTGGGTGGTGGTCCTTTGGAAACACAATTTATGAACATTGCATTCTGGATAGAAGTGACAATGATAAAAAGACAAGTTCAAGTATAATGCTATCATTTGTTTTCTTTTCTTGGGAACAATAATTTGGTGTTGGTTGTCCTATTACAAAATTATTTTAAATGGCATAGATACAGATAGTCATAAAGAAATAGTTTTGGTATTTTGGATACCTCTAGGAAATCGTTTTGGAATATTTTTTGGAAAATTGTAACTAGTGAAGATGTTTGATAGTTTACTCAGCTAGGGTGACATCCCTAAATGAAAAAAATTGATTAAGATATATCTCTTTAAACAGGTGTTGCATCTTGTTTCTGCAAGTGATATCATTGGGCAAAGTTAACTTTTATTTACAAGTATAGTTTAATAATTAATTAAATATGGACATGAGGTCTAGCTTTGTTGGTTAAGAGGAGAATTATTATCCTAGCCACCGTGAAATTCTTGTGCCTCATTGACAAATTGCCTCTGCAAGGAGTTGTTTGACAGATTAGATTCCACAAGCCTGGGGTTGAAATTCTTGCCATTGACAGAAAAATTTCAGACAAAAAATAAAAAACAAATATGGATATGAAAAACTTCTTTATATTATCTGTTCTGAGTGGTTTCGAGAATTAAAACCTATTTCAAGATGCAAAAATACCATGATAATTCCCTCTCTGAGATGGGTGCTACTTGCTAAATTCAAAGGCTTCATCTTAGTGCAAGTCAAAATATGTCAAAGTTTAAATGTTCCAGGTTGCTTGTATTGAGAGGGTTTATGTGTATTGTAGTATAGTACTTTACTGTTTTTTTTAGGAAATCATTAGTGGGTCTAATCTTGAAGGAAATTGATAGAAGGATAATAAAAAATGATAATTGGTCAATTGTCTTTATCTCTGTACAAGTTGTCTTTATTACCTTCACAAGCCTCATAAGAAATGATTTAAGGAAGTGAAAAAGTGAGGAGAGGATCAAGGTCCATTGAAATAATAACCTATGAAATTTATTAGTTGTTACCAAGATTAATTCTATTCAGAAAAATATAATCATTGTAAGCTGAGATCCATTTTTCCCTGTAGTCTTTGTTGGTAGAATTGATACATAGGGCTCCATTAAAAAAAATTCTCTTTCCCTCACTTTTCTTATTCTCTTAAGTGGAAAATTAGATCTACCAACTTGAGTTGTATGAGGTTAATTCCAACTTTCTAGCAATGTTTGAACTGCTCAGTGAAACCTATTAAAAATGGAGATGGTTAATGACAATACCTGTATAGCATAAGTTTGTACTTTCCTACTTACTCCCATTCTTTATCTTTTTCGTTATAGCATTTGGTTCACCTTGCCAACAATCAAGTAGATAATGATTATACTATTAAATTGTTGTATTTTAGTGAATCTGCCAAAATTAGTTGTCTTTTTTCTAAATGTCTACTACTTTATTTAACATTATGAATGAATTATTTTTGAAGAAAACATATGTTGATTTTCTGTATATGAATAAAGGTGCCAAAGAATCTTCAAAAGTTGTCCACAAACTATGAAAATGGAGTGCCATGAATTTTAGACAATACACCAGAAAGGTTATGATGAATCATTAACATAGTTTACTCAAATATATTTCAGACATTACCATCCACAAATAAAGTATGTTGTAAAATCTTAAACCAATGGACCTATCCTTAAAACTTTCAAGAGACAAATATAGGCCCATGTGAGCAATGTGCCAAATCCAATGATTTAAGAAGCATCTGTCAACAAGTTTAATTATGGAATCAAAGTGTCATCAACACATGTTATGATCATTAGTGAGAAAAGCTCTTGAAATGAAACAATTCTGAGTTTGAAAAACTTGACATATATTTTGTTTTGTTCGTTAGTCAATTTTCAAGATTCAATATGATAACATGAAACCCTGACATAATAATAACAAGGATTGGTCAACTTGTAATCTCAAGTAGAATCCTTTAGAGCCATTCACTTTAGGTCCTGTATGAATGGCACATTGCAACATGTACAAAAAATTGAGCTTTAATTTATTAGGGTAGCAAGTCCTAAAGATAGGTAAAATGTTGTGTGGCAACATTGGGCATAGTTATTACAAAAATTGAACATAATACATATGCCAAAATCATCCACACTTAGTATTTTATAATTTTATGTAGAATTTTGTTGATTAAAATAGTGATGTCTCTTATGTCCTATTTACATGTGTGTCTTCTTGATTGCATACTATAATATCTTGGGTCTTTACATTTAGAATAAATATATTTTTTTCTCTTTGGACTATATGTATAGTGCCTTTATCCATGAATGCCTATGGCATACTATGGCTTCCATAAGGTACTTCACAGAAAATATCAGTTTTGGGTAGTTCATGCAACTATATTGTTGAGTTTTTACTTGAAATTCTACAATTAATTGTTTCTTTTAAGTCTTGAATAGTAATTCAATTGCATGAGGAATCAATTTCCCTGTCCCTGCAACAAAACCTCAAACACAACTTTGTTGATGTTGAATGCACTGTAACCGACTTAGTTTGTACAGGGAGACATATATGTGTTTCTAGGAATTTCGAGTGAACATTTAAAATATGGGCAAATAACAAGCCTCACATGTGGATAAAACTCACATTATGCCACTTGAAGTTTATCACCATTCTTCATATAACCAAAAGTCACACACTCTCATCTGATAAATATATGGCTCCATGGTCCATCAATTTATCATATGTACTCTCACTCATTTAATATAATTGATTGAGGGTTGTCATTCATAACTTACACTAGTAATGAATAGTAATAGAGGGTTGTTGTTGTGAGCTTTATATTAGTAGTTTATATGATATTTAGGGCTTTCATTATGAGGTCACTTTAACAATAATAATACAGAGGGTTGTCGTTACTAGCTTGCCCTCTTAATCAAGAAATAATAAATATTAATGCTAGAGCCCATATTGTTTATGATAATCATTTATAAGAACATGAATTGACGCTCTTGATGTGCATAGAGGTAATTTATAGATATACAACAAAATCAAGGGAGTGTCTTTCTTATGAAGATTGCAAGGGAAATGTAGTACTTCAGAAACCTTTACCCTTAACAAGAAAAGGTGCATATCGCCAGTGATTCTACCTTAATATAGCCTTGAAATTCCAAATATATATTGAAATAGAATATTTGGGAGTTAATAACATTGATACTATGAAGGAGGAAGGAAACTCAATGGCTCCTATATGAGATAAAACACGTCCTAACGTTTTTGTGGAAATGGCTCTTTTAATGGATATCTATATTAGGAGATGTGGTGGAGAAACCAAATCTATCAATCTACATTCCCTGGTTGGCCTTCTATGTAGTGCTGCCAACTTGGTATTTGGGATAGTTATGTCAATCTAGTCTTTGGGCCATTTTTTTTTTCTGTAACAACCCCTTCATTGCGACTACACGGGACACAACGCCCAAGCAATTTTTTGTTTTTGTTTTAAGTAGGACAGGAACACAACAACAAACAACAGTTAACGGTGCTACTTGATGATGACATAACTCAAGTAGATCAGGCAATAGACAACAACGAATCCACATACTAGCACATCAGGTGTTGGACGTAACATGCAATAATCAAGGAAGAAATGACTACCCTCTCGTCACAACAAGACGACGTCTACAGGCTAAGGACAACATCAACCACCCAACACCACTGCTTCGATGACCAGTAACTATATACCTCTATGGCACGCACAACCAAATGAGTGGAGGCGTTACAAAATCCAGTGCCAACATCAATTACAACGACAACGCCCACATCGGGAAATGCAAGACTCTGGCCAGGTTATAATTCACATCTATCCGACAGGGCATGCCTTGATCCCCTCATCAGGAATCACACTGACACCAGGCGATGGGCGTGTCCATAACTATGGCACAACATAGCAATTCTAGGCCCTCAACCCAAGATAACATCCTCGCACTAGTAGACCAAAATAACTGTCAAATTATGAGGACTAAACCCAACACCCCAAGCAACAAATCGACAAGACGCAAGGTGACACCGCTAAAAATTTAACTTGCACAACTGACTGAGGGTTCTTGATTACTACAAGGTAACCCGAGTGGTGAAACGACTAAGACCAGTGACCCTTTACTGTCGACCTAAGGCACAAGGTGCATAGTCGCCAACTACCGTTAAACTATAACTGTTTAGCTAAAACTACTAAATCCTTGACCAGTAATCCTGCGCAAGATTTTAAACTACTTCACTAGTAGCCACTATGTCTAACAATCCTATTAATTCAACGATATAACTTTTGTTTAACCAAGTTAATCCAACAATCAAACAATCTTAACTATACATCATTTAACACTAGGGGAATTATAAATTCTAAAAAAACTACTTTCATTTTCTTCAAGGCTCAAATTATTTGAAGGTAAAAGTTAAGGGTTTTAAGTAAGTAAAAGAGGGATTAAAGGGGTCCACTAGAAGAAGGTTAAGTGAAGTTAGTTCTTATCTAGAAAACAAATTATTCCACTAGCTAACAATTATAACTGATGGCTGTCTAACAAAAGTGATGTCGTTTATAAGGAAGGAGCTTACTACCCAGTCCTTCATGCCAGTCATCATACCAATTATCGCTAAAATGCTGGGAAAATGACTCTATACCACTCAACAATAACAATCATGAATTGGTAAAAGAGTTGTCTATCATAATAAAAATTGATGTCATAAAATCTCAATGAGCATTAGCTATCATAATAAAGGAAATTCACTATTAATCATCAATACTTCACCGATAAATTTCATGGTTGTTCAAGCACTGAGCTAAAAATCCTCCACCAGAATCGCAGTCCAATTAACGATGTCTGTGGATATCCATCTTGTATTAAAAAAAAATAACAGCACTGTTGTCTACAGGAAGGCAAGTAAAAGAAAAATTGAAGGGCAAAAACTGCACCACGGGAGAGTGGTCGACCTTTTATGCACTGCCAAGCATTGCATGCTACCTAACATTTAAAGGCACTCCGACTATCTTCCACCCAACGCTGAGGTTCAGCGCAGGTAATATTCCAATCATAATGCAGGTAATATTCCAATTTTAACGCAGGAAATGACACAGTCAACATGCCATTCATAAAGATTTGTCAATATCGTTGTGACCCAACACTTAATAAATATGACGTATATACCAAAACACGGATCACTAACTGAAATAGTTGGTTGTTAATCTACCATATCGCAGAGGGAATAATGACGTTGTTGGGTAAAACTTTAATAAAAAATCGCTGAACCAGAATTGCTTTCACCCAATAATTATTGGTCGCCCGGAATGTTTCGATAAAGACATTGTTGTCATAACAATGTAATTCTAAGTTATATGGGATATTGCTGAGCAACCAAAGAATCGTTGTGTGGTTAAAAGAATAAATCGTTGTCACCCAAATAAAAAATGCAGGTGTAATATAATAGGTTCGCCATCACCACCAATCATTGTCGATTTCCCATTGCTACCTATTAAATAAAAATATTGCCGAATAAAAAAACTATGACTGGTAGATACGATTTTCCATCTATTAAATTGATACGGCTGGTGTTATACAAGGTGAGTCACAGAGTTAATCGCTTGTGGTTGTCAGTTAGCTCCTTAAATCGGAGGACCATATAAGGAAGGTCGCACGACCAGATAAGGAAGGTCGCTGCCATAATAGTCTAGCAGAAATAAAACTCTATGTAAGAATCACTATATATTGAAACGCTAGGTATTAAATCGTTGTGTCAACGTTGATAGAATGGTATGTATATATAAAAAAAATACATAGGTAATCACCATCCCCGCAGGTATAAACCACGTCCAAGAGCAATCGCGGAATAGCAGATAAGAAAGAATGCAAAAGGTTCAGAATCAGAACTCTTTTAACGAATTGCTTGAGCAACTTATTGAAGAGAATACACTAAGGATTCTTTCAACAATAAAAACTAATTAAAAACTGGACTCCTTAGGGATCATTCAACAAAACGAAAAGAAGTAGAAGGTCACAACAAGAACAATCAATCGCAGGAGTAGAAGATACGCCATTCGCAACAAGGATTAAACATTCAATGCAGATTTTATCATTCACACAAAGACGTGAGATTAGAGATCAACCAAGAACAATCAACAGGGGTAGACGACTGACAGGAAAATCCTTCGCTCATCATCCATGCACAGAAAAGCAGGGTGTTGAGATCCATAGGTCTATTAACGCCGAAACAACAACCGTAGATCAGGCTCCTGGCCAACTGCTCAGGCGTGGACTGATGAGCTAGGGATGAAGGCCAGAATAAGCCATAATAATCACAATAAATAAACCACAGGATGGTTAAGACATGCAGGGATCGAAGGCCATGGGAAAACAACATCGAGCTAAAGGCTATGGGGAAAAATTTTAGTCATCAACTAGAATGCTAAGACAATCATTTTCCTTACCCAATTAAGCATGTAGAACTAAAAGCATAATCATACTAACAATCTACCATGCAGAAATAAAGGAAGCGTACCGATGCCCAATCGCCCGCTCTAAGTTGATGTCTCATGTGCTTTGTGCAACTCCCGCTTGCCAACCGATGAGACTTCACTGGTACCTCCCAACCAACGCTAGGGGTACTCTTCTTCCCCCTTATCCCCCCGAGCCACAAAGGGGCCACACACACTATCCAAAGAATCAGCTAGCTCCCAGCTCGCCTCGCAAGGCCGAGCTACCACTTCTCACCAAGCTAGGTATCCCAACTCCCACAAGCTAAGTCAGTCAAGTATAAATTTATGTAGTGTAACATTACACATAACAGAAGAGATCTATCATCCTTCTCCTCCCTCCTATATATATATTTTCTAAGTCCATTACTCTCCCAAAATCCCTTTTAATTTATTGTTTAATAATTTAATTCATAATAATCCTTCTCGTACATGTGTCACCCATCCCCATCATTCCTCCATAAATTAATTTCATTAATTAATTAAATACCCCTATTTCCCTCACTCACCTA